>JAVKPL010015926.1:0-110000 GCA_032173675.1 Gastrolobium villosum
CCCTTGTACCACTTTTGGGAGGAGTTTAAAGACTTAATCCTAGACCCACTCCGAATTGGACTAGTTGCAAAGCAATGAACCAATTAGAATATTATATATATATATATATATATATATATATATATATATATATATATATATATAAAATTATTTGACACAGTGTTAAATTTTAAAATTTGACATCAGATCCTAACTCTTGATTTTCACCAATCAACGATTATCATTTATTATGAATTAATAATTAATTAATAAATTTGATTCCCAATAAATAATAACCGTTAATTGTCGGAAATCAATGATTAATACTTGGTGTCAAATTTCAAAATTTGACACCGATATCAAAGGATCATGTCATCATGGCCATATATATGGCATGATCCTTTGATACCGGTGTTAAATTTTGAAATTTACCATCAATTCGTAATCGTTGATTTTCGTCAATCAACTATTATAATTTTCATCAATCAAACTTATTAATTATTAATTTTTCAATAAATGAAAATCATAGATCGATGAAAATTAATAATTAGGATTTGATGTCAAATTTCAAAGTTTGAAAGAATTTTATCTCCCTTTATAATATAAGAAATATTATTCCCTAAGAATACATGAAAAAATATTTATGTTTCAAAGAATTTTATCTCCTTTTATAATATAAGAAATATTATTCCCTAAAATTACAGGAAAAAATATTTATATTTTTACTACAAAATTATTTATCTACCACATTAATGTAAAAATAAAAGAATCTCTTTGAGAAAAGATTAGTGAGACTTATTTATTTTTACGCGAGTATGACAGAAATTTTTTTTCTAAAATAAAAAACATTAAATGCAAAAATATATTTGGTAACTTTCTTAATATTTATAAAAAAAATCTCATCACAAATATTTTGAATAAAAAATGAATATATTTGTTTAAAAACACGCAATCCACGTGGTAGTTTCTTATGGGCTTACTGTCACGGGTCCAGTGGGGTCAGCTTTGGTGTGTTCAAAGCACGCCTCGTATTTCACTCTCAGCCCTAAGCCATTTCGCATATCGCATCGTCAAAACCATTTGCATTTGCGAAAGGTCCTCACTTCTCCAACAAACTCGCGCAGCCACCCACATTCCTTTCAAAGGTTAATAAAATCTGTTCTCTATTGTTCGATCTTGTTCTCTCGTTGTGTTTTTTTACCCATTGATCTTTTGTTTTTCGCTTCTGGGGTTGTCGTTTTCTGAGTGTAGTGTTCTAAACTGTTGCATTGGCTTGATCTGTAAGCAAAATCTCTTTTTTTGTTGTTTTTTTGAAGTGGGTTTGTAGAAAGTTCTTTTCTTTTCACTCTTCCATTGATCTGTCAATGTTTCAATGAATTAGTAGTTTTGGGTCGATTTTTTTTTCTCTCTTATATTTCAATTTCGTTTGTTATCATTGCCCTCGCTCATTGATATGTTTGTAAAACCTCAGATTTTAATGTTCTGTTTTTTTTTTGCCAGAGTTTTGTTTGCTTTTGAAGTTGTGTTGCTCTATAATATCTCATAAAATGTGCCTTTTCTTTTGGTGATTTATATTGATCATTATTTTAATATAAAGAAGAGGAGGATATTCTTACCACCAAAGTTTTCTACTACCACCTCACTACCTATCTAATCACCCCTGGATTAACATTTTCTCTCTTTTCAATTTTTTTTAACAATTCTCTCTCTTTGGTAGATAATAAATTGGTAGTAAGAATATCGTCCCTCTATAAAAAAATATGAAAGATTAATAGTTATATTGATCATTATTTATGATTTATAATGATCATTATTTATGATTTATTGGATGACATAACATGACTGATTGATTGTGACTCTAAGGTGGTTTAGTTTGTTCATGTTTTCTTATTTTCTTACTTAGCATTCGAGTTAAGAGTACTTTTATAATATGTGTAACAGAAGCTTTGTTGTATATAAATGACATGATTGCTGATTAATCATGTTAATGTTTAGGAGCTGTTACGTAAGTTACGTGATATGTTCCATTTTATCATGGAAAAACGTGAATTTAATATTACAGCCACTCCTTTGATATTAGAGCTTGTCAATGTTGGTATGATATGATTTTTATGTTTTTTATTTCTTTTCCTGTTGTTTGCCTTGCCCGGTTGTGAACTTGCCTCTGACATTGTTTGGTTACCTTTTATTATTTAATCGGTTTTATATTTCTTATTCAACATCAGAATTGAATTCTCATATCATAGAGACAAAAAGCATATGGGACCCGTATGTTAGAAAAAATTATGTGTTAGAAAAAATATGTGTAGGAAAATTCAAATTCTCATGTTAAATGAGAATTATAAAACTCTTAAATATAAGGGAAATATTAGTCTCATGTGATAGGAGATAATAAGTCTCTCCTACTTGCTCAAAAAGACGTGGGACCCACTTCAAATTCTTTTTCTCTTTTTTCTATGCAATGGGACCCACAAATGTGGTTGTTTAAGAAAATAGAATCCCTTAAAATAATGAACTAAACAAGTGGATACATACATTACAATGAAGGATTATTTCTGCTTACTTTATAATTCAGTATACAATAAACCTTTCTTGCTTGTTTAGATTTTCACCATGTGTTCTGTGTCTGTTCTGTTTGATCACATTCTTATTTTTATCTTCCTTATTTGACATTGGGTATGTGCATTGTTCAGGAAAGTCACTATGGTTGATCAGGTTCAGCACCCTAGAATCATGGAGAAGGTTGCAGGCCAGCTCCATCTCCGTTCTGGTGTTTCCTTGTACCACAGGCGCTCATTTGGGAATTACTCGAATGCCGCATTGCAGTATCCAGTGATGCCAGCATGCAGAGCTGCAACTGATTTTTCTACTGTTGCAACAACAGGCTCTCCTATCTTTGTTGCAGCTCCTGCAGAGAAAGGAAACTTTATGGTTGACTTTCTCATGGGTGGAGTTTCAGCTGCTGTATCTAAAACTGCTGCTGCTCCCATTGAACGAATTAAGCTTTTGATCCAGAACCAGGATGAGATGATTAAAGCTGGTAGACTTTCTGAGCCCTATAAGGGTATTGGTGATTGTTTCAAGCGAACAATGCAGGATGAGGGTGTTGTTGCCTTATGGAGGGGCAACACTGCAAATGTCATCCGTTATTTCCCCACTCAGGTTACTTAATTTGTTTTTGGGTTTTATATTTCTCATTTAACATGAGAATTCAGACTTTCCCACACACCCTCCGATTTCCGTGCTGACATGGGTCCTACATCAAATTTTTTCTAACACATGGGTCCCACATGCTTTTTATCTCTACAAACCCTTTGTTTTTATCCCTTTTGATTTTTACCCTGCCCCTTTAGAACTCTTTTGGTTTATTTTATGTGATGCTAAATTCGCAATTCAAATTCTACTAGGCTTTGAACTTTGCATTCAAAGACTACTTCAAGAGGCTTTTCAATTTCAAGAAGGATAAGGATGGTTACTGGAAATGGTTTGCTGGCAACTTGGCCTCAGGAGGTGCTGCTGGAGCCTCATCCCTTGCATTTGTTTACTCCCTTGACTATGCCCGTACGCGTCTGGCTAATGATTCAAAGGCTGCAAAGAAGGGTGGAGAAAGGCAATTCAATGGTCTTGTTGATGTTTACAAGAAGACATTGGCATCTGATGGTGTTGCTGGTCTTTACCGTGGTTTCAACATTTCCTGTGTTGGAATCATTGTGTATCGTGGTCTCTACTTTGGAATGTATGATTCCCTGAAGCCAGTTCTCCTGACTGGATCTTTGCAGGTTCGTTTCATCTCTCTTATTATGCATTGTCTTCTGTGTATTTGATCAAATCCTACTAGTATGACTGATTCAAGTGTGTTAGTATGTATTTTTGTTATCGTCTTTTTCTTTTTTAACAAAATAAGAGGGCAATCTTGGTGTAGTTGAAAAGCTATTTCCATTGTGATTGAAATGTTACGGGTTCGAATTTGGAGTGTTGAGATATATAAAACCATTAATGTAGCCTCACCCAATAGCTTAAGCTTTTGGGTTGAATTGGTTCTTTACATGGTATCAGAGCCTCGTGTCCCGGGTTCGAACCTCGCTGCCCCCCACTTTATTTCTAGTGGAATTTCATTCTTCGCACAGGTAGATGAGCCTGTGCATTGTCCATCCTTCAAGCCCAGTGGGCTCTCGTGTGAGGGGGCGTGTTGAGATATATAAAACCATTAATGTAGCCTCACCCAATAACTTAAGCTTTTGGGTTGAATTGGTTCTTTACAAAGAGTAGTCTTTTTTGCATATATGCAAACGTAAGGCTACGTAGACGAATTGCCCTCATTATTCGGATTTTAATGGGGAGTGGTATTGTTTAACAAAATGATGCAAAGTAGGTTCTTTTGATTTTTCTCTAGAACTTAAATCATTTGCTGACAGTTATTACCATTTTCCGTGATCATTACAGGATAGCTTTTTTGCTAGCTTTGGTCTTGGGTGGCTCATTACAAATGGTGCAGGCTTAGCATCATACCCAATTGACACTGTTAGAAGAAGAATGATGATGACCTCTGGCGAAGCCGTCAAGTACAAGAGCTCCATGGATGCATTTTCACAAATCCTCAAGAACGAGGGTTTCAAGTCCTTGTTTAAGGGAGCTGGTGCTAACATCCTCCGTGCTGTTGCTGGTGCTGGTGTGCTTGCTGGTTATGACAAGTTGCAGGTGATAATGTTGGGGAAGAAGTACGGTTCCGGTGGTGCTTAGTTAATTTTTCAGAGCCTTATTCCTATTATAGCTTTAGATGGTGATGAAGATCATTTAGTTCTGAGAAATGAGTAATCATGGCGGCAAATTTTGTTCAATAATTTTACTCAATGGGATTTGGTCCCAAACCCTTTTTTTATTTTTAACTTTGGATCAGAATTTTATATTTCACGCATGATTTATTGAGTGGCAGGCAAAGCAATTGTCACATTGAATTACATTTTGTTTGATTTGGAATTTTGAGAGATGCTCTATATTCTATATATTATTCTTGCGTTGTTGTTATCTCTAGTTTAAAATGCTTTTGCACCATTTGATTTTCGTATGTGGCTTAGGATGGAATAAAGAAAAGTCGGCAGAGGGTTAGATTTGATGTTATTCTTATGTTTTGGTCCCTTTTTAATCATTTTTCTCTTCATTTCTTCCCCTTTTTCTTTTTTCCTTCTTTTTCTTTCTCTTTTTTCCTTTCCCCATCTTTTTTCTTTTTATTTATTTTGATTTTTTTATTTATAATTTTTTTATACGTCTTTTATTTTTATATATTATTATTATTATTTTATTTATTTTTATTCTTATTTTTATTTTTATCCATTCTTACCTTTCATTTGAGTTTATCTACCATCGATCTGAATTGATTTTGAGTAAAAGTATTCTTGATGTTGAAGGTAGTAAATCTCTTTGAACCAAGTTGATGATTTTTTATTGGGTAGTTTTTTTTTTCACATCCCAGTAGTCATCTTCATTCCTTTCCCTATCTCCCTCCCATTCTCTTATTTTTCTTTCTCAAGATATGGGGAATGTGAAGAAATGTTAACAGTAAGCTCTAGGCTTTTTTTAATTATAATGGTAGTGGGAAGAGATAATCGGAAAAGATAAAACGTGTATTAATGGTATTTTTTGTTCACACAATAGAATTTTTCATGCAGAGAACTTACATTTAGTATGTTTGTTTTGTTCAATGTGTCTATTATAAAATTAGGCTCATGTTTATCTCATTTTACATGTGATAAGCAATTTTTCTATCCACACAAAAAGGGATTGGTCTCACTATTCTTTTTTCTCTTTCTTCTTACATGTGGGTCTCATTCATACTTTTATTTCTACATCATGAGATAATTTCTTTCCTACAATATAAGAAAAATATATCCCATAAAATTAATAACAAAAACACAAGCTATAATATTTTAATAAAGGGTAAAGTATGTGTCATTTTAAATGATGTAAAGTTGTGTCATTTTAAGAGATAGAAAGAGATAAATAAAGGAGGAGAGAGAGTTGATAAAAAAAATAAAGGTGTGGGTTCCACCTCTTTGTGAGAATGAAAGGATATAAGTTGTGTCATTTAAAAAGATAAATATTTTTTCCTTTCATAAAAGAATCTTCACGAAAAGAAAGTACAGTTTTACAGTTTTGTTTGAAAAAGAAAAAGAGAAGGGAATATGTATTTTTTAACAAAGAAGTGGTTGATGATTCTACACATCGTAAAAGAAAAGAAAACCTGTGAGAAAATGGGAAACTCATTTGATGTATATGTTCCTATGTACTACTTTTTTTTAAATTATTTTAATTTTCTTATGGGAATCAAAGTCTAACCTTGTATCTTGAACTACTTTTTGTTATTATTTTAATTTACCTTTATTGGGTAATCTAACCCTGTATCTCTTCTGCTTTGTCTGTTTTCATTTGTTTTTGATTTTATATTTTTGAGGTACACTTGCCTATATCTTTGTTTTTGATTTTATATTTTTGAGGTACACTTGCCTATATCTTTTACTTATTGTTTAATTAACTTCCCAATAAATCTCTAGACCCAAGAACAAATAGAATTTCAACAACTAATTTACCCTTATTTTTAAAAAAAGTATTTGTCCAATACAAAGATAAAAAAAAAAAGGCTGATCCAGTTCAAATACCCACTTCGTGAGTGTCTGGGGAAGGGAATACTCTAGGCAGCCTTTTCCCTGCTTTTTGCAGAGATGCTGATTCGAACCTGCGACCTGACACATCACGGCAAACAAGCTTATCGCTGAGCCAAGCCGAGCCTTTGTACAATACAAAGATAACATTATCCATTATATACATTAAAAAGTCAGCAAATAAAATATAGTTTTTTTTTATGAGAAGGCGTGCCTTTAACTTTATATTTCTGAATCACGCTTTATAACAAGGGTGAAGCTGCAATTATGAACATAACATTAATCAAAGGAAAAGTATTTCTTCGCTCCATAAAGTTATTTTTAGTGAGCTCAAAATATTATTATTTTGGGTTATAAGATTACAAAATTATAATGATAAAGATTAATATAACCTTGTGATATATTATAATTATAAAAATATATTGATTTCCGCTCCAAAATGACTGGAGAAATCCTTTACCCTTCATCAAAATACAAAACACTCCTCTCTCTTATTTCTTTGTTTGGGTTAACCACTTTCTGCCGTTGATCACCAAAATTAGCTCCTTTCCTTTTATATTCCAAATTATTTGCACTAAACATTCTCAGATTTATAACAACAGCATAGAATTATTCTACCTATCTTGATTTTTTTAGGAAGGTTGAGAGTACAATTATACAAAGGCCACATTGGAGTTTTCAAAGAGAGTTGAATCATTGAATGAGACACCCCTTTTGTTAATTAATTAGCCCTATTCATGATTTACCTTTTATAAAGTTGTTGGTAGTTTGGGGACCAAACCCTGGTTGGAGATTTTAGGTCTACAATTGGTATTATAGGTACACAGATTGTAGCTTCAATTGCAGCAGAGATCTCCCTCTGATAAATGCGGCTTCCACAGATTTTACATGCCATTCAATTCATATGTGCACTATATTTATTACCACTTGTTAAATGTTTCGGTTTTAAGGGAATGCATTTATTTATGATGCTATTGCATAACAGAATGAAGTTGCATGCAGAAATTCTGTTTGAAAGCTCTATTTTAATCAGAAACAAATTAACTAGGCAGCAACTATTTTATATATACATTTATTTATGGTGCTATTGCATAACAGAATGAAGTTGCATGCAGAAATTCTGTTTGAAAGCTCTATTTTAATCAGAAACAACTATTTTAATCAGAAACAAATAAACTAGGCAGCAAGATCAACGATTCTGAGCAAGATCAACGATTCTGATTTGTAAGCATGTGATACCATCGATTTTTTTTTATCTAACGACTATCAGATGAGATGTCAAATTTCAAATTCGACACTGATGTCAAAGGATCCTACCTTATATATATATATATGGGGGTAAACATTTCTCAAGCAGCTTGAGATAAGTTTATCTCCAGCTAGCCCCAAAACTACGTCGTTTTGTGAATTAATGAAGGGTGTTTCAGTAAAATGTATATGATATAAAAATATAAAATACAAAAACACCCTTCATTAATTCACCTAAAATTACATAAACACCCTTCATTAATCAAAACGACGTATATGCTTGAGAAATATTTTTCCATATATATATATATATATATATATATATATATATATATATATATGGGCTTATCATTTTTCAAGATGCCGGAGATAACTTTATCTCTGGCTACTAAATCATAACTGTACAAAGATGGATCAATGGTGATAAAGGAAGAGAGAGAAAAAGAGAATCATAATCATTCAAAGTTGAATCAATAAACATAAGGAAATAAATAATCAAAACAACGTAGTTTTGGGGTGGCCGGAGATAAACTTATCTCAAGCAGCTTGAGAAATATTTTTCCATATATATATTTTCTTAACATTTCCAAGTGTTGCCAAATATATATAGGGTATCTGCTAGTTGCTATGTTAATTAGATTGGTTTCTATTTCTAATTTATACTTTTTGAAATAAGGATTTCTACGTAACTTTGTAGCACTTGCTCTCTCGTGGTTGATAATATTTAAAAATATTGTAATTGTGTAATACATCGATGAATTTATTAAAACATAAAAAAATTATGTGGATTGTGGTGTCATTTCTTTAAAACGTTTGTTTAAAGTTTCAATTGAGAGTGAAACATCCATGACAACGAATACATGACACTTATGTTTGTTTCTTAACAAAATAAATAATCTTAAATTGAAAGTTGTTTGATATTAGAGGGATTAAGTGTTACTGTAGGTTCTGTGGGTTAATGGTATCTATGGAGCTAACGATGTGAGGAGGTAGCGTAGATGACTGTGCATGATCAGAGACAAACAATTAAAGGGGATGATGCATGTGTACATTTAGAGGTGGCAACGAGGGTGGTATGCTCCATCCCACCAAAAAACAAGTGCTCCGTTTTGTTTTTGAAAGTGAGCTGAAAAATTTGATTCGTCAGTTCGAACCTATTTTATACTGACCGCCCACCCCGTCATCAATCAGTCAAAAAACGAGTCAGCTGTCCCACTCCGTTTTTTAGAGTGGGATGTAAAAAATGAGTCTGCTACGCTTAGTTTGGCGGGTGGGTCGGTCCGTTGAGCCGAGCCCGTTTTGCCGGCTCTAGTAACAACAAAGAAATTACGGTTTCTAGAGACATATTTATGAGGCTTAACCCTTTATTTATTGGAAATTTTATCTCAAGGTGGATAAATGCCATTTTGCCTAGCTACAAAACATAGTTATCAGTATCATATGATACACGATACGATTCATACGATATGATTCATAAGTCCAATGATACGTATCGTGGGGTATATCAGAAAAGGGTTTGTATTGAACGATATGATACTATATCGAATGATACAATATGTTACGTATATCATATGATATGAAAATTAAATTAAAATTTGTAATTTTTAATGTAAAAAAAGAAATAAATATTTGATTTGTGATTTAAATTAAAAAAGTATTATTATTAAGGAAAATAAAATAAATATATTAT
This sequence comes from Gastrolobium villosum, assembly GCA_032173675.1. Lineage (NCBI taxonomy): Eukaryota > Viridiplantae > Streptophyta > Magnoliopsida > Fabales > Fabaceae > Gastrolobium > Gastrolobium villosum. The sequence continues at coordinate 9,574 of JAVKPL010015926.1, forward strand.
TTGTGATTCAAAGTTTCAAACTCAAAAATCAATATGAAAAATCTATATTAATAAAGAAAATAATTAAATAAATATTCTGAATTTTTTCAATCTTTAAGGAATAAAGATTTTATTTTTGAAAACCATTTAGAGGCTATGAGCTCCTAGCGAATCCAGTAAAAAAGAATGATAAGAGAAAAAGATCTCACATTGTTGAATAAGAAATGAGAAATGAGTCAAATGATTACCCTAATGAAGAGGATGATGAATTAGTTATGTCACTCATAAATGGTAATAGTAATAGCAATGATGATATTAGTTTTAATGATTGATAAATAGGAGAGAATAATTGATTTGTAATATAGTTACTCATGTATTTTGCTTATTAAATTTATTTTAGAATTTAAATTTATATGATATTAATTATATTATATATTTTTAAATTATTTTTTATTATATTTCTGTATCTTACGATTCAATACGATTCATGATAGTCAACATGAAAATCGGTCAAAAAAAAAATGTACTATACATATTGCAATTCGACAACCTTCTTGCAAAAGCTCATGAATGGGTCCAGAATAAAAGTGAATATTTTTTTAAGAAAAAAAAATACAAAAGTGAAATAAATTTTCTTAATAAGAACACGAGATTTCTTTCTACTTGATGGTTACCATTCAAAAGAAAGCATTTGCCATGATTGGCACGAGTTGTTTTTAGTTGGAAACGAAATAGATTTTATTTCAATAATTTATTTATCCCGTATGATATATTTTATTTATTTATTATACTTTTTAATATGGTGAGACTATTTTTTTTTATTTTCTTAATAGTTAAGTTTTTGAAGTGATATTTTTTTTGGTAAGCAAGTTTTTGAAGTGATATTTAAATCATAAAGCTTACTCAAGATTGAAAACTGAATTAAACTTTATATTTTATGTTTACATTTACTACATTATTATTTATTTAATGTAATTAACAATTTTTTTTAATGTAAAATACTAATAACACTTATTGATATTTTCTTGTAATATTTTTTATTATTAGATCAAGTTCAGATTATTTAATGAAATAAACATAAAAGTTTATTTAATGATAAAAATAATATTAAAAGGGGAATAGATTATATTTACAATTTGTTTTTATAGATGGTGGGATCATTAGGTCCAAATAGATGACTAAGACAAACCTAAATAAGAAAAAAGAAAAAGGACCTACTATCTCTTTTCCGTTAATATAATTTGTTATGATTAAATTAAAATCAAATTAATAATTAGAAAATAGCTTCAAGTAAAAATCATATAAAAAATAGATTGATAATATTTGTTATTATTAATTTGGGTTTTATAAGAGTTATGTTGTAGGAAAAGTGATTGTGTTATGTTATAGAGATTCGTTTTACCTGCCGAAGTTTTTTTTTTTGCTGCGGGCACCACAAAATGTTGTATGTGTAGGAAATTTTTTATGGACATATTAAATGATAGATGATAAACCCAATTAATTTATATAAATACATAACCTATACAAGATATTGTTAAACTAACTAAAAATGTATAAACAAACAACAATATATTATTAAATTAAGGGGAAGGTTATACTTACAACCTATTTTCCTTTACAACATCTTATAATCAATATCTTAACCGTTGATTTCCGCCAATTAACGATTAGGATTTATTATGAATTAATAATCAATTAAGAAATTTTATTGGCAAAAATCTTAAGAGTTGATTGACGGAAAATAATGGTTAAGATATTGGTTGTAAGAAGTTGTAAAGGAAAATAGATTGTAACGTTAAACTAATTAACAAAAAATGAGAGTAAACTTTGGGAAAAACATCTATTATTTTAAAGAATATAAACTTATATCCTCCTAGATTTTAACCGTTAATTTCCGTCCATCAATTATTATAATTTATTGGATTAAAATTATTAATTAATTAATAATAAATTTGGCCCATTAAGTTTGATCCAATAGATTATAACCGTTGATTGACGGAAATTAACGATTAGGATCTAAAAGGATATAAATTTATATACTTAAAATGATAGATGTTATTTCCCTAAACTTTTATGTATTTTTAAAATTGTTTGTTGAGCACAGTGCAAAGAAAAAAAGTAAAAAAAGAGGGCCAATTGTGTGGGGTGTGGTTCTGCTACTCCTAACTCCTTTGAGGGCGTTTGTACAGGAGAAATTTTTATTTTTCCGAGAATCTCGATTTTTAAAAATATAATTTTTATATCCAATTTATGATAATATCTTAAAATTTAAAATTTTAAAAAATTTAATTTCCGAGAATCTTGCCAAAATCCTTGTACCAAACGCCCCCTCGTTGTAATATCGGAATTCCGGCATTAACAAAATCGGAATAAAGAAAGAGAGAGAACCAAATTTCCACATAAAATCAAAACCCCCCTCTCTCTCTCTCTTTCTCTCTCTCCAATTTTCCTCTTTTCTCTTCGAACCATTCCGAATGTGCACAAGGTAAATCGACTCTCGAACTTTCCTTCTTCTGTTTGGTTCCCGAGAAAATCTTACACACACTGCAATGCACCAATGCTAATTTTCTACATTTTCCTTTTGCCTCTTGATTTTCTCTACAATCTCTCTAACACAAGGTTTTTCACCGAGTAGAAATGTAAATTAGAATTTTTTTTATTTATGTAAAATTTTCCGGTTAACCGTTGATATTTCGACTGAAGCATGTATTGATTCCTTCAAGTTTCTACCTGGTGTCACTTTTTTTTTTTTTTTTTTTTTGTTTCGTTTTTGGTTGGATTCAAGAGAGCTTGATCATGTAAGGGATATGATTTTATTTTATTTTTCTGTTGCTTCCTATTCCTGTTAGGAATTTATTTGTTGTATAAGGGTGTGTTTGGTGATGTTTAATGTGGTTTTTTTTTTTTTTTTTTTTGGTAGTTGTTGTTGAAGAGTAGTGGTTTTTAAAACTGCAAAATGAATGATGGTAGACAAATGGGGGTGCATTACGTAGATGCTGGCTTTCCTTATGCTGTTAATGAAGGCTTTTCGGATTTCTTTCAAGGCCTCACACATGTGCCAGTGAATTATGCCTTTGCAGGGTCAATGCCTGATCAGGTTTTTGTTTCTACTTGTATTTTTTTTTTTGAAATCTCTACTTGCTGGATGCTAATACTTTTGGCTACAAGGTTGTAGATTCGTACTACCCTTGAATGGGAAATGTGTTTTGTTGCAGGAATTTATTGAAATTTTATTCTTAATTTAATTTTACCCCAAAATTTGGGAATAAAAGTAGAAATCTCAATCCTTTTATTATTATCATTGCTACTGCTACCTAACAGTTAAGTAATAGAACTCAGAATGTTTGGCAAAGGATTTGGAATTTTTTTTATTTAAATTTTTTAATACAAATACAAAGATCAAGTACAGAAATAATGTGACAATGATAATTACTTTTTTGATGTAACGGTAATGGAATATAATATAACGGCAATTGTAACGGTGATGGAATGTAACCGTTGTAACGGTAATTGTAACGTTAATTGTAATAGTGTTTTCTTTTGTAACGTCCATCCTTCATGGTTATAAGTAGGTGTGTGGTGTTAAGAAAATATATGAGAAAATTATTGGAAATTCTCATCTCTCCCTTGACTCTTTCTCTCTCAATTCCCTCTTCTCTTCCTCTTATCCTTTCTGCAATCTTCTTCTTCTCCCTCTTCTCCTCCTCTTATCCTTTCTGCAATCTTCTTCTTCTGTAGCATCTGCTACATCTGAGTTGAATTGTAACAGCAGATGGGTAATGCTGCGTTGAAAGCAACTATTTGCCACAAAATTCCCTCCCTTTAACATTTTTATATCTTTAGTTTTGATTTGGTATCATTTATAAATGTATTTATATTCTCCAAATTTTTTTTTTCTCTCCTTCATTTGTTTTATTCAATCATAATTATGATTTTCTTTATCGTTTGTGTAAAAGTGATACTGTTCTCTAATCAAACATGATCTAATTATGTAATCATATGTTCTGTCCAGGAAAGTGTCTACTGGTCAATGAACATGAATCCTTATAAATTTGGATTGTCTGGCCCTGGGAGTACATCTTATTATAGTTCTTATGAGGTAAATGACCATTTGCCAAGAATGGAGATCAACAGGGCTGAGTGGGAATACCCTTCAGTAATGATCACTGAGGAATCAGCTACAGCAGATTCTCCACCTAGAAGAGATGGAGTCACAAGCATGCAGACTATCCCTGAAGAATGTTAGTTTTGAAATTTTATTTCCTTTTACTATAAGCACTGGCATATGATCATATAATTGGTTTTTACAAATTGGTTGTTGCATCTTAATAAACCTTTTTAATCACTTTTTAATGCCATGCCAGCAGCAAATTAGTGTCTATGGAGGGGGGGTTGGTCTCCTCTAGTTGGATGAAGCTCATTATTAGTATTATTTTTTTTTCTATTGGAGTTGAGTTGAAACTTATTTATTTATTTTTATTTTACCCCTTCGTACCTTTCATTTAGGTTCATCTACCACCGACCCCAATTAGTTTGGGATAACGGTGTTGTTGATGTGGAGTTGAATTGAAACTATTGTTTGGAATTGCAACTACGCAGGAAAGCATGAATATTATATATGATATCATCTTTATTTTTTGGATTTCTTTTGCAGGCAATCCAAATCATGCAAACTTTTTAAGTGAAGCTTTTTATTTTTTCCCCTCTATTTTGAGTTGAATTGAAACTACCGTTTTACTTTTTAATTATTTTAGAAGAACTATGAGAATCATGATATAGTATCTTTTCTTTTGAATTTCTTTTGCAGACAGTCCAAATCATCATGAGTCCAATAGTAGCCAGGTAGGGAGCCCTTTTATTAACAGGTCCTTAATTTTAGACCTTAACTAATTGATTTTTGATTTAATAGTTAATCATTTGTCCCTGGTAGGGACACTTTGTCCCCTATGCTTGAAAGTTGGGAGACATTATTTCAATGATAGTTGGGCTGATCATGGCATACTTACAACACAAATTGAAATATATCCACCCCACAGTTTTTTGGATTCAATAACTTTTTTGTTATTAAATGTTAATCAAATGAACATTACTCCATTTAACTTGGACCCCTTGGCCAACTGTCCCCTGTGGTTCCAATTTTGGCAATTAACTTCCTTAAACTTTCAGTATGTTACAAATATCCCCTGTAGTTTTTTTTTTTCTTTGATAAACATCCCCCTGTAGTTTTAACTTTGGCAAATAGTCTGCATAAATTTTAAATTTGTCCCAAATAATCCCTGTGATTTTAATTTTGGGAATTAACCCCATGGGATTATTTGTCATATGTTGAAAATTTAACCCGGTTAATTACCAAAGTTGAAAATACAGGATGCTATTTGCAAAAAGGTCGTAATTAAATGGAGTATGTTGCATGTTAACCTTAAATGTTTTAGTCCCAACTATTGGTACAAAAATCGTGTAATTCAATTTAAACTGAATTGAGGATCATATACAGAACTATGTCTTTTAGCTTGTTAGGGTTGGTTTTAGGGCGTAATTCCAATAACATTGGAACATCAGAATTATATCCTTATGATTCAAAGGCTGCCCTGTCAGTAATATCCTTCACTCATGTCATCTACAAAACAGACAAAATTACCTTACTTTTTAATTGATTATTTCCTGCAACTTACTGTTTTGCACTTAATTGCCAAGAAACAGAAAGGAGTTTTGAAGTTGGGCATCGTTTATTTTACATTATCATTTCCAGTGGACCTTTCTTTGTATTGCCTATCTCACCTTCCTTGTCTAGGGATAGTTATTAATAGATGAACTTAGCATCAAATAGTATTTGTAGTTTTGGCAATGGTATTATTTTACGTATTTTTCTTACAAAGTTGTTTACATACGTAGGTTTTTAGACTAGGTACCTAAACCATCCTCAAAGTTTTATGCTCGCAAGAGCTGTCCCTGAATACATGTTTCCTTTATGAGTAAACTTAGCAATGGGAATGAATAAAATTGAGAGAAACTTGATTAATTTTGATGTGCTTCTAACGTACTCCATTTTTGAATTATTTAGAAAGCAGGATTCTTGTGGCTGTGACATTTTCTTTCTTTCTATTCCACTAGAATTCATTATTTCAGGTCAAAATATAATTTATAAAGATGTTTGAAATTTCGAATACTCTAAATTGAATTCACTTGATACCTGAAATAACTGTTTTCTTTGTTATAAGCTCTGTAAGACTCAGAATTATATTGTTTTAAATGATGACCATAAAATATGGAGTTGGAATCACTCTTGCATTTCAAGTACAAAGCTTAAGCTTTTGGGATGGTTGTTTTATGACAACTTCTGTATGTTGTTTTCAAATTAGAGCTTGATAATCAGAATCAGTATAAAAATGTATCCTCTGAAGTCTAATCCTTTTGTGTTGCATTGCTGCAGGTCATATGGCAAGATGACATTGATCCTGATAATATGACTTATGAGGTGTGATGCCCTTTATGTTTTCTGTGTAAATACTGATTTATGCATGCATGAGTGTGCATAGTTTCATATTTTTAATTTTTTTTTTTTTTACTTTTAAACCATTGATTATTATGTTTAGTTATGGTTTACTAAACATCAGATGCAATTAATTCATGCTTCGAGCATCTAAAATCTAAGGTATTAACTATTTAGAGGATAAGGAGCCAAAATTAACATGTTTCCAGATTCTCAGTTTTTATAAGAGAATGGCGATATTTTTGCAAGTTATTGTATTTTTAAAGGGTTTTATATTTCTCATTTAACATGAGAATTCAAACTTTCCTACACACCCTTCGATTTCCGTGCTGACATGGGTCCTACATCTAATTTTTTCTAACACATGGGTCTCACATGCTTTTTATCTCTACAACATGAGATTTCAATTCTCATTTAACATGAGAAATATAAAACCCATTTTTAAATTATGTTGTAAATGTTTAACATTGTTTCCATCAATAAACAACTTTCCCAAAAACTTAAGTTGTTTTGTAAAGACTCTTGAATGGTTTTATATTTAACAATTCTCATGCAAGAGCCATTTGGACTTGAAGCATGGACAATGCGCAAGCTTACATAACTTGTGCTTAATTCAACTTTTAGTTAAAAGAATGGGTGGCAAGGATCAAATGCCTGATCACTTGGTATAGACGCTCTAATTTCATGTCAAGAACTAAATTTTCCAAGAGCTTAGGTCAAGGCTCATGAATGATTTTACATCCAGTACTTTCAGAGAACATCAAAAGCTTTTTACAAACACAGTACTTTATATGACTTCAAATTTGATTTGATTAGTTATTAAGCCAAAAAAAAGGTGGTTGCCTTAAGGATTTAGAATGTTTGCATTTTAGGAAAGTGCCACTATGAGAATATTGCTAATTTATTTGATGGTTGAACTTACATGTCTTTGAGCTTGGTGGGGATTTGCATTTTAATATTTTTTACCTTTCAATTTTATTGGTATGTTGAATAGAAGTAGAATTAGAAACCAAGAAGATCAATAGCCAATAATATATATGTATTTTTTATGTGGCAGGAACTACTAGACCTAGGGGAGGCAGTTGGAACACAAAGCCGAGGCCTTTCCCAAGAACTTATTAATATGCTTCCAACCTCGAAATACAAATTCAGTAGCTTATTCAAAAGAAAAAATTCGGGGAAAAGGTAATATCCTGGTTCTCAACCTTTAAGGCTTTTATATGGAACAGGTGAAATATGGGTAACTGAAGGGAAAATTAGTATATGCTTCGTGCTTGTTGTATTTATAAGTTATAGATTTATCAATTTGTAGTTTTACCATATTTTCATTACCCTCAATAAACCTAAGAATAGTGAAGAAATTCATTTGTACTTGAACATTTTCATTTCTCTTAATTTTCTTTTTCTCTATTCTACCCCATTGCCCTTGGAAATAAAATGATTGATTATTTTCTTTTGCATTGTGGTTGAGGGTATACAAGGTTTAGATAGTCTTAATTAGGAAGACTTGAGTTCGCTACTTTTATCCTTTGCCCAGAGGTTTAGATAGTCTTAATTAGGAAGACTTGAGTTAGCTACTTTTATCCTTTGCCCAGAGAATTGGATTCAGTAATCTCTAGTTTTATATGCAGGGCTTACATTGATTATGGAGGTTTGATTTCATTTTTTTTTTTGCTCATTCTGGTTCGTTGGAACTTTTGTTTTATAGATTTATGATATCTATCCGCCTTTTCCATGGTTTCAGACTCCAGCAAGATATATGCATATATATAGTCCATCATCTTCTTACTATTTTCAGTATATACTCAATCAAATTGCATTGAAAACAGGTGTGTAATTTGTCAGATGACATATAGAAGAGGCGACCAGCTAATAAAATTGCCATGCAGCCATGTTTATCATGGTGAATGCGTTACCAAATGGCTCAGCATTAACAAGGTAAGTAAATACGTCCTTCTGAAATTCCCTTGAATCCTATGTCTACAGAATTTGTCGTCCCCACTTCTCCATCTCATTTACGTTATTCTTTTCAGAAATGTCCTGTTTGCAATATCGAGGTGTTTGGTGAGGAATCAACGCATTAGCATCAACATGCCAGAAAGGACCTTTCCTTGCTCTATTAATTTTTGCCCCTCCTCATCGAGCTCTCTCTCTCTCTCTAAGTTTAAATTTCTTACACTTAGGTAGGTGTAGTATGAAGAACTGTGGCACTTGTCACATAATACATGTTCTGTTTACTAGAAACAACCAAACATAGTCGCATCTTCCAAGTGGTTAATGTGTGATCTTGTGTAACCGTGCTATATATTATCTTTAAGCTGTGTACCTTTGATATTTAGGATTTGGGATTGAGAAATTTGCTTCCCAGCCATTGATTAACATAAGATGTTTTGGGATTTGGGAATGAACATGCTTCATGGATTGAAAATGACTAGTATATGTTATTATTAATACTCTAGAATATGGAGATCTTAATTTGAGAAACATCTTGCATTCCTATGATATCAAACAGTCTATGAGTCTAACGTGAGCATCCCAATTCCTAACTCAATGATGTTGCTTGTAGGTCTTGAAATGTCCCTTGTATTGGATTTTTTTTTTTTTTTTGAAAACCAAAGGAAAGCAAAGAAAACTACAACACCCTAACAACGCGGGGCCAAGCTACCCCATTACAATCATTCTCCAAAAAACCAACACAGCCTACAGGAGGCTCCTCAAAGAAAACAGTTTGCCAATCCGCAACCCTATTCCCCTCTCTAAAGACGTGAACACATTCCACTTGCCAGTCTTGATTCCTTAGTTTGATGACCCTATTAATCAACCCACCAAGAGGATGGTCATCAGGCACCCCATCTCTGATCATATTCAAAACAACCATCGAATCCCCCTCCAAAATCACCTTCCTGTACCCAAGGTTCCACGCAGTCTGTAAACCCAACAGAAAGCCCCAAATTCTAGCCCTCACAGAGTTACTTGTACCCAAGTTCCTAGCAAAACCCAATCTCCAGGAACCATCCACATCCCTTAGCACACCCCCACAGCCACTCTGCATGCTGCCCTTCTTAGATGATCCATCACAATTAACTTTAATCCAACCCGCAGGAGGATTCTCCCATCTCACAGTGATCTCTCTCTTCTAGTGCCTAAACCCGCAGGACCATATAAGTCCTGGGCCTTAATATAGTTTGACAGTTGAACAATAGCTGCCCTCATTGTGCTCCCCTCGCTAGGGGTGACATTTTCAAAGATAAACAAGTTCCTATCTTTCCATAACAGCCAACAGATCAAACCAAACAATAAACTCCCATTGTTGCCAACTAACATACACTTCTTGCTATTCAAATTAAACTTCAACCAGGACTGGAGAGGAAGAGAAAAAAACTCATGCCTAACCTCAGTCTTTACAAGGTTGTGCCAAACCTTTCTAGCCCAAGAGCAGTCTCTCATTGTATGCAAACAACTCTCAACAGCAGTCTGGCATTGAGGACAGATGCTAGAGTCTCCCAAGTGCCTTTGGACCCTCCTCTGATTTGTCAACAACTTCTCCCCTAGGAGCAACCATAGGAAAGTTTTGACCCTAGGAGGACCATCCCACTCCCAAGCAAGATTCCAATCACAATGATTCAGAGTAGGAACCTCCTCACCAAGAAAATCATAAGCTGATTTAACAGAGAAATTACCATCTTGAGAATAATTCCAACCTATTTTATCAGTACCTTCCTCGGGATCAGGAGGGCAGATTCCTGACAGATGAGACAGAGCTGTTTGGTTAAGCAACTCACTCAAAACAGGCCAATTCCACTCACCGCAAACATCCACCATGTCAGCCACAGAAGCCTCCTGAAACTCCAGGGGTATAGCCTGGATTTTATAGTCCTCCAGAATGCCAATTTGCAGCCATTTATCCCTCCAGAAAGAGCACCCCAAACCATTGCCAACCATGATCCTCGACCCTTCAAGCACCTTCAGCCACACCCTGGAAATCCCCTGCCAAAGATTGGAGCAACCAGATTTCCTAGGAAGACTAGGCAAAAGACCTTCCCCCACTTTGTACTTACCCTTCAACACTTGCACCCAAAGCTTGTCACCTTTAGACAAGATACCATACCCAACTTTCATGAGACACGCTCTATTATTCAATCTGATATTCCTTATCCCAAGCCCCCCATCTTTTTTAGCTTTACAAACCACATTCCAGGGGTAGGCATGAATTTTCTTCTTACCTCTATTGGAACCCCACACAAAACTTCTCATCTTTTGCTCCACTGCTTCACATGTGCTGACTGGAAGCAAGGCTGTCTGCATGGAGTACAGAGGAATAACAGCTATGACAGACTTGGTAAGGACAACTCTCCCAGCCAAGGACAAAGTTCTCTCCTTCCAAGCATTCAGCTTGTTATAAGTCCTATCAACGACATAGCTAAAGGTGTTCTTATTAACTCTCTTGTGCAGAATTGGGATCCCCAAATACTTCCCAAGATCAGCTGTAATTGCCACACCCAAAGACTGACTCAACTCACTCCTTCTAACATGATTCACATTTTTTGAAAAGTAGCATCTCGTTTTGCTGGCACTAATCTTCTGACCCGAAGCTTGACAGAAACGGTCCAGAATACCAGGAATCAAAGCAGCTTGATCACCACTAGCCTCAGAAAAAATTAGAAGGTCATCAGCAAAAAATAAATGGGATATAGGAGGCCTATTCCTCCCCAACTTAACAGATTTCCAATCTTTTATCTCAACAGCCCTACTAATCAGATGCCCCAGTCTTTCCATACATAAGACAAATAGATAAGGAGATAAGGGATCCCCTTGTCTAATTCCTCTAGAGGGACTGAAATCCTCAGTTAACTCACCATTCCACAAAATGTTCATAGAAGGAGTTGTTACACAGGCCATAATAACTTTCACCAAAGCACTATCCAAACCCGTCAGAACAAGAGTTTCTTCAAGGAAATCCCATCTCACCCTATCATAAGCCTTCTCCAAATCAACCTTCACAGCCATCCAGCCCTTTTTACCTCTTTTGCATCTCATAGAATGGAATATTTCCTGACAAATGATAATATTATCCGAAGCATGCCTACCTCTGATAAAACTACATTGATTAGGCATGACTAAGGAGTTCATATGATCTCTCAATCTAGTAGCAACCAGCTTTGTAATTCCTTTGTAGATTACATTACACAAGCTAATGGGTCTAAACTGGCTGATCACTTCAGGCTGATCCACCTTAGGAATAAGGCAAATCAAAGTTTGGTTTATCTCTCCCACTCTCTTCGGATCCACAAACACATCCTTGATTAAGTTCACAACCGATCCAGCCACTTTATCCCATTGAGTTTGGAAAAAGATAGCATGTAAACCATCAGCCCCTGGGGCTTTGAAAGGGTTCATCATATAAAAAGTCTTCTTAATTTCCTCCAAACCAGGGCTCCTACCAATATTCTTCCAACTCAAACTATCAATTCTAGGAAACAGACTCTCCAAACTAGGCCTCATGTCCCTAGAAACCTGCTCAGTATACAGATTCCTAAAGTAACCAGTGGCCATCATTTTCAACAGATCAGGATTAACCACCCAATTACCATCATCATCCTTAAGAGCTCTCACCTTGTTCCTCCTAGCCCGAGCCACAGTAGCAGTGTGTGTTACACCCCGTTACCGGATCGGTGTGTTAACAACAAATATGATATTAAGCGCAGTTACAATCACAGTAATTGAGTTAATTAAATTACGGGCAACTTTTTTTTCTTTAACACTTTCCTTTCAGTAAGCAATAATCTTTTCCGTAATCAATTAAAACAACACTATAACGGTAAATGCAGCTCGCAGAATCATTCACTTTACCAATATCTCTAATCATTCTTTTTACTCAACTCATTTAAATTCATCATGTTACTCTCACATCTTACCATGTTGTAGTCTTATACCTTAGCTACGCGTGGTTTCCAACCGCGCACCATTTGGAGTTCTACCGACTAAGTTAAGCCCCTTTCTTTTAGTCTAGAAAAACATGATTTTCAACATTTTACACTATGGTAATCGATTACCAGGGGGTGGTAATCGATTACCACCAGTTACCAAAATGAGGCAGTAGCCAATTATCAATCCCCTGTTCTCTGGTAATCGATTACCAACCTTGGGTAATCGATTAGTCCACTAGGTAATCGATTACTAAGGCTCTGGTAATCGATTACCAGGCAGACACTAGCAAAATTTCGTCCCCTGTTGCATGGTAATCAATTACCATGCTTGGGTAATCGATTACTATGCAGCAAAAATGACAGATGACAGTTTTTTTAAGTTCAAAAGGAGTTGTGTAATCCATTCCTAACACCTTAATACTTCACACAACCATACACATACCCTAATGTATGCTCTAGGCACTTTCATCATACATAATCTAATACCAATATATCATTTACCTCATTCATCAATTATGTTGCCATTTACACATCATATGGCTCATTTTACATCATAAATGTTCAATGCCTCAAAATACATTAGGTGTGGCCATGGACAAGTCCCATGCTCACCAAAGTAACAATAGATACTAAAGGCATACATATACATCAAATTTAAAGGACTTAACATGTAGTCATGAACATACAAAGGCATGGCATTTTCAACATGCACAAGTTCATGATCCAAATCCAAAGCATTAAACATATGCAAGGTGTGTCCCCATCAAATCCTCAACACACTGTGCCTCCCATATGCACCTCATGCTCCACTCCTCCAGGCTCAACCTAACCTGAAATGATGCCCTCAAACACGGGGTGAGATATACAAATATATCTCAGTAAACCAAGGGCCCTAGAGGCTTCTCCACCCCATGGCTCACTCAATGTGCAACAATGACATTTATGTAAAATGCATAACATACAATATCACAAACAACTGGAGACAAACCGAGAACATCCACAATTGGATTTACGTTCAAGGACTCCATCATATAACTCCCGAGACCTTCCTGGCGCCTCTCACATGGTTGAGAAGACTCCATGGCAAAACCCAACTGGAACTCCTCATGAGCCCTATCCAGCGGAAGTCCCACGTTTGGATCATCCTGGTGTCGTTCCCAGAGTCGACCCCACGGCAAAATCCAACTGGAATTCCCAGCGGAATTATCCAGCGGATGTCCAAACCAACACACGTCAACTGGCCAGTGACCAAACAATTTCACACTTAACATGCAATAAAGCATGAAACACATAATCACACAAAATCCAACCACAACCTTCCACTAGGTGTGGTGGAGTACACAAGGGACTAAACCCCAGTTCCAAAGGTTACCTCAACACCGAGCCAATGCTCCATACGTAAGCTCCAAGCTTAATCCGCTCCATAACATCCAAGAGAGGCAACCTATATGATCAACAACATGATCATCATCAATCACATATAGTCAATTATCTTCACAATAATGCTAACCAACATAACCACTTAAGCCTAAGGCTATTTTTCCATACCATTTTACTTCAATCTCTTTTATAGATCAATTTACCAAATACATCATGCATCACACATTCTTTCTTCTCATTACACCATATCACACTATACCATCATCCATTTAAACATCATTTTCAATCATTCACCCTCAACTACATCATTTTTGCATCATTTTTCTTCACTTTTCTTCATAATTCGGATTCTTCAAGAGTATGCCCCAAGGCTTTTTCAATTCAATTTAACACTCTCATTCATCATCTAATCATATTAACACATCATGCAACAACTACTTATCAATCCATTTCTTACATAATTCATTTTTCACAAATCTTAGGCATCATTCAAAAATCCTAAGTTATGAGCATTTTTCACCAATAATTTTTATTGCATTTCTAGCTCAAATACATCATTCTAAGACATAATCATCTAATGCACATTTTCCATTTGAGTTCTCTAACATCACACATCTAAGATTAAAGGCTTAGAGTTCATATTTCTAGATCTACAAAATGAACCGTAAAAATACTACAAATATACTCACAATCTACGGTAGACACTCCAACAAGGCTCCACCAAGCAAGGGAAGGTCCAAACACTTCAAAAACACCAAGAAATACCATTACTCGGATCTGAGTTTGCTCCTTAATAGAAAAGCATGTGAAGGAGAGAGTGCAGAGAGAAGAAGAGAAGAAGAGATCTATTGAGATGGTTTGAAGAAATATGATTCTGTTGTATTTGAGAAGATACAAGAAGAGATATTATATAAGGAGAAAGAAAAGAAGCTATGGGTCAGGCCCAATACAAAAGGACAAGGCCCATTACAATAGATCCAAACTAATACATGTGTAAAACAACAGTAAGCAAAACCATATATCAGTATGCGCTAACATGCCCCTGCAAACTCAGCAGTTTTGGAGATGAAGAGCATCCATAACTCTGAGTTTGGTACGAGGTGCAGACAGCGGCTTTGTTAGAGTATCAGCAATCTGATCCGATGCAGGCACATGAGAGACAATCAGATCTTTGGAGAGCACTCTTTCCCTAACAAAAAATATATCCAACTCCATATGTTTTGTCCTGGAATGTAAAACAGGATTATGAGCAAGAGCCACTGTGCTTAAGTTGTCACAGAACACTTGAGGAGTGGTGAACGGTACATGAAGTTCACGGAGTAATGACTGGATCCACAAAATTTCTGCACATGTAACGGCTAAGCTCCTATACTCTGCTTCTGTGCTAGATCTGGCCACAAGAGTTTGCTTTTTAGACCACCAAGATACCAAGTTTGGACCAAGAAAAAGGCAAGCACCTGAAGTAGATCGGCGATCATCAGGGTCACTACCCCAGTCAGCATCACAAAAGGCTTGGAGAGACAAGGAGCAATGAGCAGAAGCAGGCTGCAACAAAAGCCCATACGAGGCAGCCCCTTGGAGATACCGGAGAATGCGTTTGACAGCAGCCCAATGATCAAGAAGAGGCTGAGACATGAACTGACAAACCTTGTTCACAACAAAACAAATCTCTGGATGAGTAATTGTAGCATATTGTAAGGCTCCTACAATAGATCTGTAGAGGAAGGGATTCTCAAAATAGTTGGACCCATGCTTAGTCAACTTGCAACTAGTGGCCATAGGTGATGCTATACTCTTAGCCTCAGACATATTTGCTCTAGCCAGGAGATCACGAATATACTTAGATTGAGATAGAAGAATACAACCAGTGCTGAGTTTCTTGACTTCAATACCCAAGAAATAGTTCAAGGATCCAAGATCTTTAAGAGCAAACTGTGAATTCAAGTTTTTAATCAGATTGTTGATGAAAGAGGAGTCAGTACCTGTCACAACAATATCATCCACATACACAAGAATGTAGATGCATCTGCAATCTTGACGAAGAATGAAGAGAGATGGATCACAGCTGCTGGACTTGAACCCAATCAACAATAAAGCTTGTTTTAGCTTGTCAAACCAAGCTCTAGGAGCTTGTTTAAGACCATAGAGAGCCTTATTTAACTTGCAAACCAGAGTTCTATCCGCTGCCTCAAATCCGGGTGGCTAGAGCATATAAACATCCTCAGTCAATACCCCATTCAAAAAGGCATTGTTGACATCAAGTTGTCTTAGAGGCCAACCAAAGGTAAGAGCAAGAGTAAGCATAATCCGAACAGTTACTGGTCTTACAACAGGGGAAAAAGTTTCAGTGTAATCAAACCCTTCTTGTTGATGAAATCCTTTAGCAACAAGTCTAGCCTTATACCTGTTTATAGTACCGTCAGGATTCTCCTTCACTTTGAACACCCATTTGCAACCTATAGCTTTCCTATTTGAAGGAAGAGGAACAAGAGTCCATGTATGATTTTCCTGTAAAGCAGTAAACTCAGCATGCATTGCAGTCAGCCATTGAGGACTAGCCAATGCTTGTTTGACAGAAGTTGGTTCCATGTGTGTGAGAAGAACAAGAGATCTAGCAAGTGATTTAGACCGAGTGGTGACAGAATGAGTAGAAGAAGGAGGACTCAGACTAACAGATGGTTGATACTCAGAGGGAGAAGACGGCAAGGATGAAGAAGAAGAAAATAACATAGAGGATGAATGGGTACTGTGAAGAGGAGAAAGATCTTGAATAGCTCTAACTAGACTGAGAGGAGTTGATACTAGAGATGGGACAAGTTGAGAATCACCATTAAGAGTAATGGAAGTGGGAGCTATGACAGGATGATCACTATGAACAGGCTGCTGTGGTGATGAGCTTGGTGAAGTGGGAGCTATGACAGGATGACCACTATGAACGGGCTGCTGTGGTGATGAGTTTGGTGCAGTAGCAGGCTTAAAGACATCAGAAGAATGATGATTAAAATTAGGCAAAACAGCAAGGGATGGAGAGAGAGGAAAGGAGGATGATGCTGAGGAAGTAGACACTGGATGCCACAAAGGATAGGGAAACCTGTTTTCATTGAATAGAACATCCTTTGAGATGTAAATGCGACCATCAGAACTTTGACAAATGTATCCTTTGTGATGAGTAGCGTAGCCCAGAAATAAACATTCTTGGGACCTAAATTCCAACTTATGATGATTATAAGGTCGAAGATATGGGAAACAGGCACAACCAAAAATTCGAAGAAATTTATAGTCTGGCATAGTGTTAAAAAGCTTGGTGTGAGGAACTTGAAATCCCAAAGAAGCTGTTGGCAACATATTGATAAGGTGAACAGCAGACAGAAAAGCATAATCCCAATAGTGCATAGGCAAAGAAGCGGAAGAAAGCATGGTTAAACCAGTCTCCACAATATGTCTATGTTTGCGTTCAACAACCCCATTTTGATGATGAGTGTGTGGGCAAGCAACACGATGATTAATCCCATGAGAAAGAAGGTATTGAGTGAAAACTCTGAACTCCCTTCCCCAGTCTGTTTGTATGGATTTGATTGGCAACTGAAACTGAGTGGTAATGAAGGTGTGAAATTTTTTAAAAGTTTGTAGTGCATCAGATTTCTATTTTAGGGGATATATCCAAGTAAACCGAGTATGAGCATCAACAAATGAGATGTAATAGAGATATCCCATAACAGATTTTATTGGTGCAGGTCCCCATAAATCACTATATATCAACTCAAAAGGTTTATTGTAAACAGTAGGTGAAGATGATGAAGGTAAACGATGAGCTTTGCCAATACAACAAGAGGAACAAAAAGTGTCAGCTGATTTATTATTGAAGGGAATATTACAAGTTTGAAGAACAGATTTGACAACATCTTTATGTGCATGTCCTAAACGACAATGCCACATTGAATATATTGAATTTCCTATATCATATAACTGATCACTGTTTACTGAAACAGGATCACTACATACAGCTTGACACACAACAGGAACATCACTGGAGTTGAGAGACGAGCATGACACATTCTGTGGAATATGTGTTGAGGTTTGATGAAGATTGATTCCATCAAACTTGTAGAGACCACTAGAGTCAAGAGTCCCCTCAAGTAAAACTTTGTGTGACCCCTGCGATTTGAAAAGACAAACAGTGGGATGAAATTCAAAATATACTGAATTGTCTTTGGCAAACTGACTTACACTAACAAGATTTTTCATAATTGATGGAACAAGAAGAAGATTTTTAAGATGTAAAGGTGTGTGAGGAGCAAGAGGTGCAGTAAAAATGGAGGAACCAATAGCTTTAACTGTCAAACCTTGACCATTTCCAATCAATATCTGATCTGCACCAGTAAGTTGCTGACTTTGAATTAAGTTCAACGGATTGGAAGTTACATGATGTGTTGCACCAGAATCCGGATACCAATCCAATGCAGGAGTAGGAGTAGGTAGCAGTCCTGATTGTGCAGCAACCATAGCTTGTGGAGCAGATTGACCAGCCTGTCGAACATATTGAAAGGATCGATTGTGTTGCTGTGAACTCTGAGGAAAAAACTGAGGCAGGAAGTGTGTGTTAGAAGCATTATTAGGTGCAGGTAGTGTTGGAACAAAACTTTCATCATATTTGTGCCAACACGTATGAATGTCATGGCCAAACTTGTAACAAAGCTGGCAACACACATTAGACCTTCCTCCACGTGCTCTTCCTCTATTATTGCGACCTCCATAGCGACCTCGTCCTCTATTGAATTGAAAGGAACGACTCGAACCACGAAATCCAATGTTCTGTTCAGAATCATGTGAAACCGAATCAAAAGAGGTGTTATTGTTGTTACTGTTATTAGCTATAACCTGTTTTGCTGCATCTGGTCCTTGCTGAGTCAGATTCACCATTGCTGAATCATTGATTAAGGATTCTGCTTGTTTTGAAAGGATCTGTTCATGTGTAATCAACTGAATATTTAGATCCTCAACTGAATAGGCATTCTCACGTCCATGTACAGTTGTAATAAAAGCAAGATATTCAGCAGGTAAACCTCCAAGAACAATATCAGTTCGTTCCTCAATGCTTACTGGACTTCCTATTGCTTTTAACAAGTCACAGATAGCTTTGATTCGTGAGAGATACTCTTTCACAGACTTTGATCCCTTCTTAATTGAGTGCAACTCAGATCTCAGTAGTCTTGCCTTTGATTTCATCATTCCTTGGAACAATTTGTGTATTTTATCCCATGCTTCATATGAATGCTTCACTCCTAGTATCTCATTCACTACAGACTCTGATATAGTTGAGAGAAGCCACGAGAGAAGCATTGAATCTTGTGTTATCCATTCAACGTATACAGGATTTTGAATTCCAATAATTCGATCTTCTTCTGACAGAAATTGAAGCGGTATCTTTGGATTTACAAGAAAATGATGCATCTGATGCGATGTGATAATTGGATCTATGATCTGATTCCATAACAAGTAGTTATTCTCTGTCAATTTTACAGTTATCTGCTGATTGAACAGCTGTGGCGCTCTGCTTTCCACTGCGCGATTCTCCATGGTTGTTCCTCGATTTCCTTGTGATGATTCGTGATCTTTTTCTTGTGAATCTGATGCATGTAGGTTTGATTGAGAAGATGCGGAAGTCATGATGTAGCCTAGTATGGATCAGGCCTTCAGATCGAAGGCTCTGATACCATAATAGAAAAGCATGTGAAGGAGAGAGTGCAGAGAGAAGAAGAGATCCATTGAGATGGTTTGAAGAAATATGATTATGTTATATTTGAGAAGATACAAGAAGAGATATTATATAAGGAGAAGAAAAGAAGCTATGGGTCAGGCCCAATACAAAAGGACAAGGCCCATTACAATAGATCCAAACTAATACATGTGTAAAACAACAATAAGCAAAACCATATATCAGTATGCGTTAACACTCCTAAACGCACCAAGGAGATGATTTCAAGGCTTGGGAGTATCACCAATGGCTTTAGAAGGTGGTTTACAATAAATTTCAACACCAAAACCAAGTGATTTGGTGAAGAATAGCTCCAAAGGTGAAGATGAGGAGAAATGGGTTTGTTGTGCAAATGGGAGAGGGAAGCCACGGGAGAAAAAGAAAAGAAAGGAGAGAGAGGGCGTGGGTGGGTGTGTGAGGCCAAGTGGGTTTTGGTCCCGCGGATCCCACACGCGATTTAACTTTAATCCCGTCACTATTTCTGATCACATATTCTCAATCTACATATTTTTCTGGTTCATGACATATTTTTATTTCCTCAAAATATTGATAAAAATTTCACACCTATCGGTACACTCTTACCGCAGTATTTTTACACTAGAAAATCACTATTCATCAAAATTTTCAAAACTTGCTTATTCACTCAATTTTTCGTCCTGATTCCATATCCGGCATTATTTTTGTCATTAGAGATCCCTAACTCCATTTTTCATACCTCTGTTTACGTTTTTGGCAATTTACCATTTTGCCCTCGATACTCATTTTGACCCCAATTTCAGGATTTTCACTAATTCTTCCCTTTTAACCCACATTTTATCAAATTAATTCATGTCTTAATTTACGAGGTGTTATATTCACCCCACCTTTTTGGAATTTTGTCCGCAAAATCAACTATCCACATATGCTAACTCAGGATACAGACAGAGAATTTCAGTCTCCCGACCCCAAGTAGCTTCATCAAGTGTGCGGGCTTGAAACTAAATACTTACATCTCAATCTTTTGGCTTTTCAGCCTCTTTTCACAATGGCCTTGCATTTCAAAGGCCCGATGGGAGACTTCAAGTCCTCCCCAGTTTCAATTTCATCCGGTGACACCACATGTGAACAACCGGAGCGTACATCGCAGTTGCGCAATTTCTCTGCTTTATCAAGCCAATTGCTTTTCACAAGTCAGGCTACCTAACATATATAGCCCATAATTTCTCTTGGCGGGTTCTCCTACCTAGTTAACATATCAACAACTATACCCATAGGATCATACCACATTCTGTTCAATCTGTGCCACACAGGCAACTATTACTTCCTGACACATTACAGCCACAATTATCCTTCTTTGATTTTTATTTCTACGGAGTATTAACTCTCTTCATCAATTTTTCCACATTTCTTATTCCACATTAAACACTGTTATGGAATCTCACAGTCCGTCGGTGCAATTCACCGGGTAGTCATCTAGTTCATGCTCACTATACTTTTATTTTCTGAGGGAAAAATCCCCGTTTTTGGCACTTAGCCACAACTCGTATGTACACATTTTTCTTTTCTCATGTTCTTAACCTACCACGTGCAATTTCACTTCTGCACTTTATCTTTAAGTAAGCACCATCTTTGTGCTCCACTGCCAATCTAACCTTACAGGTTTACCAATTCCACCAAAACACAATGGCGAATCACTTTCTCACGATATTTTAATGGTACCCAATGGACCACACATTACAACTTATACCTTACATCGGCCATTTCAAAGCCTTCAATCGCGAATCCACTCATGAATTTTCATATACTAGATCATACTTACAATTTCGACTAATCATCTCAAAACTTGACACATAGTTCATCATTGATTTCTCACATTAAAGGCAACATGCCTAAGATTTTAACTAACAATTTTCTTTAATTACCGTTCCATACTCATGTTATCAATTCCACATGTGTTTCATTCTATACACATCATCTTCATTATCATTTCATTCAACCAGTATGTATCACTCCAAGGTCACATATCATCTCTCTCTCATACCTGTCCCATCATATAGGGATTTTCAAAGCCTAGTTATCATGCCATAAGGAACTAAATCCATCACTGTCATTACTTTCCTAATTTCATATCGGCTGGTATACAAGTTGCTCGGACTATTCAAAGTACTACTAGCACACTCAATCACATATCTTGGTGCCTAGCCAAGAACAACATCAACATTGTGTATTCCAACACATCTCTCACTATCATCGGCATCTATACAACTCCACCAGTAACTCTACCTCCAGGGCAGAGATATCAACCTTTTATTTCACCAAATACCATTCTATTTAACAGCTAGTACCACACCTCCTTACTTAACTACATCTCAATTAATCAATTATTAAAAACCATTGACCATCAACATAGCTTAACATATCGCCATCACAAGCCTTCCCATAAGACTTTGACTCAATCCATCAGCACTAATCAATTTTCCATTCCCTTCACATAGGGTGATAATCCAACGATTCATTTCACAATTTCCGTAAAACCACAATCCCATACTACCACACTTGGTATACGCTCATGCACATCTCCGAGTGCTCACATTCATAATTCACAATACCATCTCATGGCACCTCACACATCTCATATTACTTGACATATTACTGTTCACTTACAGTTATCCAAATTCACCTCTTGCGTTCCTCACAAGATACAATCCTCTGACGCAATGGGTAAGAACATCCTTAGGTTTAACCCCTCGAGCTCTTGCTGTCCTAAGGGCCCCAGGTGCAATGCCCCACCAATCAGAGAATCTGTCCTTATAATTCACGCAAGAAGAGGTAACATGCCATCGGCTGTACTAACAGTCCCACTAACACGAGGTTCTACCTCACACCACATTACTTATACAAAATAATAATAATCTCCGGGAACATAATCCATACGGAGATAGCCATATACTCCGGGCATATAAGCCACACAAAGATAAACACATTCACATCAAATCCGTATATAATGGCAAACAGAGTCTTATATAAATACATAATGGTATACTAGTTACATCTTACTTTTGCACCATTCACTATGACCTTCCAAATATGGTTCTTTTCTCAACAGTCTACTCATTTAACTTGACTAGTCATTAGTCTTAGTCCATAACATAATCATCACCACATGATTCCAACATCTTCCTCATACTTTGGCACATAATCTTCAATTCTTATCAGTACCCATGCTCGGTACAGTTCTAATCCGTTGTCCATCATGACTCATAGCAACTATGCTCAACACTGTAGAAGATCCACTTCATTAAAATAACATCACTTTTTCTCTCAATATTCCACTATGACACCAAGAGTGCCCTCACTTACTAGTCCATGCATTCAGTGCATCAGGACCACCAGATACATTTCAACTTCGAGCGGTGCTCGCCTGGGACTTCCAAGAGCAACACCTCTTAGGATTCAATCCACAAGGGAAACCCAGGACAATCTTAATTGTCACATTATTAACATGTGTGCCATGGTATAACTTGCACACCGGGACTCCATCATGAATCCCATATCAAATTGAGCGTCCAATGACACTCCAAAGAGACAATCTCTTCAAACACTTCCCCTCATATGGAATTTCAGTTGCATCGTTCTTCTTTTACCAAAGAGTTTACTAATTCATTACAACACGGATATACATATAGGCACCCCGGCCTTCACAAAACATATATATACATATATACATACTAGCACTTAACCCTCACAGGATCATTATCCACATATAATTAAGCCACATCATCAACATTTCAATGCTACACAACATTATGAAAGCATATTAGTACCATTACTACACCACACTCATTTATATTTTCTCAACTCACATTTGTTAAGTCCAACCATCATTATATTGTGGACCATCATACTTTCAATCAAATTCTTCCAATGCCATCCATGGCAATTTCCTCAACTTCTTATATTATACTCTTTATACATATGATATCTTCACTTATATTCAGCCAACATTAAATCATCATAGACTAAAGTCCCATATTTCAACATTGAAGTATCCACACATCATTTCCATAGTTCTTTTAAGGTACTCACAATCCTCAATCCAAATTTTGAAAATTCAATTTACTTCCACATCCAAACATCTTGATTCATCCAAGTGTATGACCTTATCAAGGGTCTTATAACCTTATAATTTAACCCTAAGGTATCCAATATTACATATAAGCACTCATATTCACATTTTCACGAATTCCTCGGGGTTCCAATTCCCTTACCATGTCAAAATTATAGCATTAATTCCACATATACTCAATTTTTTTCTAACTCCCCATACATTTTGGGAAGACTTACCTACATCATCATCACAATATCAACTCAATTCAATCATACTTACTTACCATAAGACCACACATTCAACTATGGTAGCATTCTACCCATAGTGGTTAAACATCTTATCTCAATTTATTCTCACTAAGTCCTCAATTACATCAAATTCACTTATTAAAATATCTGTCCGTGGGGCAGTCAACACTGCACCCACCACCACAATCTAAGGACTGACATTGGTGCTCCAGGGTTGTCACGAAGGCATCTTATATTGACCACACATATAACACGAAGAAATGGGTTGATCAGGCCCAAACTAAGGAATCACATGTGTAGTACTCAATAAGAGTCTACGTACAACTATACGGCACTCACCTCAATCACACAATCATCAGAGTTCCCTAAGAAACTGCTCTGATACCATAAATGTTACACCCCGTTACCGGACCGGTGTGTTAACAACAAATATGATATTAAGCGCAGTTACAATCACATTAATTGAGTTAATTAAATTACGGGCAACTTTTTTTTCTTTAACACTTTCCTTTCAGTAAGCAATAATCTTTTCCGTAATCAATTAAAACAACACTATAACGGTAAATGCAGCTCGCGGAATCATTCACTTTACCAATATCTCTAATCATTCTTTTTACTCAACTCATTTAAACTTATCATGTTACTCTCACATCTTACCATGTTGTAGTCTTATACCTTAGCTACGCGTGATTTCCAACCGCGCACCATTTGGAGTTCTACCGACCAAGTTAAGCCCCTTTCTTTTAGTCTAGAAAAACATGATTTTCAACATTTTACACTATGGTAATCGATTACCAGGGGGTGGTAATTGATTACCACCAGTTACCAAAATGAGGCAGTAGCCAATTATCAATCCCCTGTTCTCTGGTAATCGATTACCAACCTTGGGTAATCGATTAGTCCACTAGGTAATTGATTACTAAGGCTCTGGTAATCGATTACCAGGCAGACAGTAGCAAAATTTCGTCCCCTGTTGCATGGTAATCGATTACCATGCTTGGGTAATCGATTACTATGCAGCAAAAATGACATATGACAGTTTTTTTAAGTTCAAAAGGAGTTGTGTAATCCATTCCTAACACCTTAATACTTCACACAACCATACACATACCCTAATGTAGGCTCTAGGCTCTTTCATCATACATAATCTAATACCAATATATCATTTACCTCATTCATCAATTATGTTGCCATTTACACATCATATGGCTCATTTTACATCATAAATGTTCAAAGCCTCAAAATACATTAGGTGTGGCCATGGACAAGTCTCATGCTCACCAAGATAACAATAGATACTAAAGGCATACATATACATCAAATTTAAAGGACTTAACATGTAGTCATGAACATACAAAGGCATGGCATTTTCAACATGCACAAGTTCATGATCCAAATCCAAAGCATTAAACATATGCAAGGTGTGTCCCCATCAAATCCTCAACACACTGTGCCTCCCATATGCACCTCATGCTCCACTCCTCCAGGCTCAACCTAACCTGAAATGATGCCCTCAAACACGGGGTGAGATATACAAATATATCTCAGTAAACCAAGGGCCCTGGAGGCTTCTCCACCCCATGGCTCACTCAATGTGCAACAATGACATTTATGTAAAATGCATAACATACAATATCACAAACAACTGGAGACAAACCGAGAACATCCACAATTGGATTGCGTTCAAGGACTCCATCTTATAACTCCCAAGACCTTCCTGGCGCCTCTCCCATGGTTGAGAAGACTCCATGGCAAAACCCAACTGGAACTCCTCATGAGCCCTATCCAGCGGAAGTCCCACGTTTGGATCATCCTGGTGTCGCTCCCAGAGTCGACCCCTCGGCAAAATCCAACTGGAATCCCCAGCGGAATTATCTAGCGGATGTCCAAACCAACACACGTCAACTGGCCAGTGACCAAACAATTTCACACATAACATGCAATAAAGCATGAAACACATAATCACACAATGCCCAATGACACAAAATCCAACCACAACCTTCCACTAGGTGTGGTGGAGCACACAAGGGACTAAACCCCAGTTCCAAAGGTTACCTCAACACTGAACCAATGCTCCATACGTAAGCTCCAAGCTTAATCCGCTCCCATAACATCCAAGAGAGGCAACCTATATGATCAAAAACATGATCATCATCAATCACATATAGTCAATTATCTTCACAATAATGCTAACCAACATAACCACTTAAGCCTAAGGCTATTTTTCCATACCATTTTACTTCAATCTCTTTTATAGATCAATTTACCAAATACATCATGCAACACATTCTTTCTTCTCATTACACCATATCACACTATACCATCATCCATTTAAACATCATTTTCAATCATTCAACCTCAACTACATCATTTTTGCATCATTTTTCCTCACTTTTCTTCATAATTCGGATTCTTCAAGAGTATGCCCCAAGGCTTTTTCAATTCAATTTAACACTCTCATTCATCATCTAATCATATTAACACATCATGTAACCACTTATCAATCCATTTCTTACATAATTCATTTTTCACAAATCTTAGGCATCATTCAAAAATCCTAAGTTATGAGCATTTTTCACCAATAATTTTTATTGCATTTCTAGCTCAAATACATCATTCTAAGACATAATCATCTAATGCACATTTTCCATTTGAGCTCTCTAACATCACACATCTAAGATTAAAGACTTAGAGTTCATATTTCTAGATCTACAAAATGAACCGTAAAAATACTACAAATATACTCACAATCTACGGTAGACACTCCACCAAGGCTCCACCAAGCAAGGGAAGTTCCAAACACTTCAAAAACACCAAGAAATACCATTACTCGGATCTGAGTTTGCTCCTAAACGCACCAAGGAGATGATTTCAAGGCTTGGGAGTATCACCAATGGCTTTAGAAGGTGGTTTACAATAAATTTCAACACCAAAACCAAGTGATTTGGTGAAGAATAGCTCCAAAGGTGAAGATGAGGAGAAATGGGTTTGTTGTGCAAATGGGAGAGGGAAGCCACGGGAGAAAAAGAAAAGAAAGGAGAGAGAGGGCGTGGGTGGGTGTGTGAGGCCAAGTGGGTTTTGGTCCCGCGGGTCCCACACGCGATTTAATTTTAATCCCGTCACTATTTCTGATCACATATTCTCAATCTACATATTTTTCTTGTTTATGACATATTTTTATTTCCTCAAAATATTGATAAAAATTTCACACCTATCGGTACACTCTTACCGCAGTATTTTTACACTAGAAAATCACCATTCATCAAAATTTTCAAAACTTGCCTATTCACTCAGTTTTTCGTCCTGATTCCATATCCGGCATTATTCTTGTCATTAGAGATCCCTAACTCCATTTTTCATACCTCTGTTTACATTTTTGGCAATTTACCATTTTGCCCTCGGTACTCATTTTGACCACAATTTCAGGATTTTCACTAATTCTTCCCTTTTAACCCACATTTTATCAAATTAATTCACGTCTTAATTTACGAGGTGTTATAGTGTGGAAGAACCTGGTGTTCTTATCCCCAAAAGCAAGCCAATTACTCCTGGACCTTTGGCACCAGGTTAATCTTCCTGAATATAAATGGTATTCAGCTCATTCCACAACTCTTTATGAAGCCTAGCCAAAGCTTCATCAGGACCTCTATTCAGCAAGTAATCAACACCTTTAATTCTTTTTTGAATTTTAAACTTCCTTTTCTGATCCAGCTTGAAAGTGTTCTGGTGCCAGTAAGTAACTTCACCTTGGAACTTTTCTTTAGTTGGAACCCAACTAGCCCCACCATTCCAACAGTTATCCATAACATCATTGAAGCTATCATTTGTCATCCAAGCAGCTAAGAACCTAAAAGGCTTCACACCCTTATCCCCATCCAAACCCGAATCCTTCAAAATAATTGGCCTATGGTCAGAACCAAAGAAGTGAAGGTGGGACAAGGATCTATTAGGGAAACCCATCAGCCACTCCTCATTAGCCACCACCCTGTCTAATATCTCCTGTAAAGCCCCCCTTCTCCAGGTAAATTTGGGACCAGAAGCACCAAGATCAGACAAACCACAGTCACTAAGACAGGAGTTAAAATCTTGGATGCTATTCCAGTTAACAACAGCACCCCCCTGTTTTTCCCCCTCTTCTACAAAGGCATTAAAATCTCCCATAGCTGCCCATTTCCCTCCAGCAGAAGCCAAACTCCTCAGGTTATCCCAGAGAACTTTCTTCTCCATCCTTCGAGGGCTAGCATAAATAAAAGTAAATAGCTCATCCATACCAGACTCCATCCACACAATTTTTGTATGGACAAATTGATGGTCCTCCTCCAGAACCCTCACAGAAGCTGTATTTTTATTCCAGAGAATCCAGATTCCCCCAGAAAAACCAGCTGCCTCCCTCACGAAAGAACTATCAAAGCCTAAGCTCCTCACCACCTTCTCAGCCTTCCTACCACTTATTCTTGTCTCTAGAAGCACAAACACCTGCACCTTATTCTGGAAAACCAAATCCTTAACCAGAGAGGAGAAACCCTTCTTCCCCGCTCCTCTACAATTCCAAGTACACACTATCATCAAAAGGAAAAGATTAAAGAAAACCCAGACCCGATCCCTAGACCACCGCAGTGGTTTTCTCCTTGACTCCCAAATCATTGGTGATATCATCAAGAGCCATATCTGCTCTACCCTCCTGATCCCCATCCTGGCCTCCTCTGTGGATATCAGGGGGTTTTTCTTTGAAACTCGAACTGGACCGAAGATCAGGAACATGTTCCCTACTATTCTCCTTCACAGCACCAAGGCAACCTTCAGGCAAATTGGGTCCAGCCACCAAACTACCCTGCTTCCTATCTCTATTAACCTCCCTGTTCACAACGATAGCCACCCTACCAGACTGACTAGTGACAGACTTCTTGACAGAATTTAAAGAATTAACATTACTCACCAGGTTACCCGCAACAGGCCCATCACCTCCTCGCTTCTGATCAGGAACTCTCCTATCAGCATTCACTTTTTTCTTTCTACCACTCTGCCCTTTACTCTGTTGCCCCACATCAACAGACCCCTTCGCTTTATCCAAACCACTCCCAGTCCCCAAAGCCGGTTGCTCCGAGGTGTCTCCACCCAGGTTAGCCTTCAGAGGATCAAATCTGGATCCAGAATCCTTACGGGAAGGAGTCACCTCCGAAGACCTGACTGTAGATTCCTTTCCCATGCCTTCCTTAGATTTCTGGTTAATGATGGGTCTCTTTTTATTCCTCCTTTGCACTGTCATCCAGTTGCCAAACCCATTCTCCTCTTGACTCTTCTCAATCTCATCTTCCATCACAACTGACTTGTTCTCCTGACTAGGTTGTTGACCTTGAATCTCTTCTCCCTTCATCACCTCTGACTTAGCAACATTATCAGAATTAAAACAGCATTGGTCCTTCTTGTGCCCATACTGACCACAAAGGAAGCAAATCAAATGCAAACCTTCGTAGGCTATGTACATCTGCCTTTGACCTATCCTGAACTTTGATAAGAGACTCTTGCTCAGGTCAATTTCAACACATAACCGAGCAAATCTCCCTCTTTCAGTAATCTCCTCCTGCTGACCCTGCCCACTAATTCGCAATGAGTTTTCATCAATTTTCAAAGTGCGCCCCACCATGTTCCCCAACCTCCATAGGTCTTTGTAAGTGTAGAACTCCCTAGGTACTCCTGGGATCCTAATCCAGACTGCCAACTTTTTCACCCTCTCATCATAAGGGTCAAAATTCGGTCTCCATCGCTGCACGATGAGATAGTGCTCCGCTACTACCCAAGGACCCTGCTGCTGGACAAATAAATAGTCCTGGACCTTGCTAAATTCCACCAAATAGTGATCATTTTCCCGATCGAGCACTCTGTATTCTCCCTCCAGGTTCCATAGCTTATGCAAACTATTCCAGAGGAATCTCGCTCCAACCCTCTTTCCCATAAGCTTGACAGTCAGCGCATTTCTCCATCTCTTGCATTGTTCCATTTTCTCTAGAACATCAAACTGATAATACGGGTTTAGAGGATCATCCTCACCCGTTTGTTCATATGCTCTCAACGCTTCCTCGTCTTCAGTTTGCTCACGCTTACATTGGGCTAACCAATCCTCATCGACAGCTTCAGGATTTCCATCCCAGATCCCGTTCACCCTAAGCAGCTGATCCTTATAGGAGATCAGCTTCCTAGGGTCTCTCTTCGCCCTTTCATCCGAAGCGAACGTTTCAACTGGAATACCCGCTTCGATCTTCAAACTCGAGTTCCCCTTTTCAACCTCCATTTCGCCCACAATCGGAGATTCTTCAAGCATGACCAGATCCATGCCATCATCACCCTTCGCCTTCTTCGATTCCCTGTTTATCAGTGTTTCCCCCTCTAAATTTGGGGGTCTACCCCCTTTCCCCATCATGAATCAAGCAAAACCCTAGCAGAGCTTTTAAAAGGAAAAACATGCGCCCCACGCGCCCCTATTTACTTTTCTGTAAGCTACTTGTATTGGATTTTCTTGTATCTTATCTATGAGAGAAATCAATTAAATTGGACACTCGTTATCATACTCTGTTGCAAAATTACCAAATTTTAGGGAGTCAACATATGATAAATGAAAAAAATAAAATTTGTATGGTACTTCAGTACGTCAGTCTCGACTTTTGTAACTTTTAAGACATTAATATTTTTGAATTAATTTTTTTGTAATTTCATTATAAAATCCTGGTATGTTTTTTCAAATTTTTTGGAAATGATCCAGGAAGCTGAATGAGAAAATTTTAGTTTTTATAAATATAGATTCATAGTTGTTTTTAATGTTAGATGTACATTATATAAAATTAATTCATTACATAAATATCTTCGATGCTAGCAGGTTGCTCGATTGAAGCCCTTTGTTTGTAAGGTTAAATATAAACTTTCGCAATCAAAAATCTCCTTAAGCATGTTTTGTTCTTATAATGCAACTGTCTTCTCTTCAAATAAGTTTTATGTGTGACCAAAAGAAAAGAAAAATCTTCTTCATGTTAGATTAACCATATTAGAGAAAGAGTTCGACAAATATAGCTACATAAACCACATTTTGGAATGCTTAGACTAAGGGCCTGTTTGATGAGATTTATAAGGCATGATAGTATAAACTTATACTATACATTATCACATTTTCAATTGTTTGGTGTGACCATCGTATTGTATAAGCTTATACAGCAGGACCCCTTTATATATCAAAATGATGTATAACTTAATCCGGCCTAGGAGTGGTGGATTAGGCCTGATAAGAGGTTGATGTATTAATATTGCTTACAAGTACAATTCCCAAGAACTAATATATCATTTCAATATTTATAAATTAAAATAATTTTTTTAATATATTAATTTTTAAAATATTAGATGATATTATCTTATACAATATATATCATATCAAACGCTGGATAATATTAAAATTTAATCAGGTCTTATACAATCAGGTCTTATACTATCAAGTTTTATACTATCAGACCTTATCCTATACTATGCACTAAACATGCCCTAATGTTCTATGGAGCGTACATCCTGACATAATGACCGCCAAAGATGCTTGGAAAATCACCGAGAAGCAAATGATTGAAATCACAAAACATATTTACGAACAACACAAAATAAGGGCTATAATTTTTATTTTATTTTTGTTATCAGTGCCTGTTTGGATTCTTTTATTTTTAACTTTTTTTCTCCTTATAATCAAAAGTTAAGGCAAATAGGTTTTAAGAAAAACTTTTATAATAAAAAACTCTATTTTTATAATGTAAAAAAAAGCCAAAAACCAAAAGCTCGCAAGAGAAACTTTTTTTAAACTCTTATTAGCTTTTCTTGAATTGTGTGTGCGTGGGTGTGTGTTTTTTTTTTTTTTTTTTTGAAATGAAGAGTCATAGAAATAGAGAAAGAATCTTTTTTTGGAATGTTTGCTTTTAAACAACTTTTAAGCTAAAATTTTATGCAATCACCAAATAGTTTTTTATTTTAACTTTAGCTTAAAAGAAACTTCTAATTTAAAGAAAGAGAGGACCCAAACAGGCTCTTAGTTGGTTCAGTTGATTCATTTATCTTAAAATGAAAATAGGTAAAGGATTGAAAGATAGTGAGGGTGACAAATGGGGATTCAAGGAAATAGTGGAGGAAGATGTGTATCTCCAACTTTGTGTGAACAAAGTCAGCAAAGCAAAGGATACAAATGTTGTGCACCTGGACACTTATTGTCAAACTACAAATGTTGTGCACCTGGACACTTATTGTCGAACCGAACTGAATTGTTTTTTATTAATTTTCTTTTCTTTTCAAAAGAAGGTCGAACCGAACCATTTTCAAACCGAATCGAACTAGTTTTGACCGAATCGAATGTCTTGAACTAAATCGAACTATTTTCGAACCGAACCGTTTAAACCAATTCGGTTCAATTTTTCAAAAAATTCAGTTCAATTCGACCAATACTTACCCCTATCTAAAGGTGATGATGGTAACAAAGTAGCCGTAATCTAGGAGTAGTCCTCGAATGTTGAGGAGGACAACACAAGAGGAAAAGAACTAGGGAACATGGGCAATATTCCCGATGTAGTTAGTCCTAAAACTCTACCTAATAAGGAATGATTTGGGCCTTGGATGATTATTAACCATGTGCGGCGGTAGAGATGAAATTCGACGGATGCTCCACGACAAAAGACTAGCAACTATGTAACCATTTACATGAACGATCGTGCAAATTCAGGAGTTATTGCCAATGATGGGAGATAATTACGCAACAATTCAAACACATTTAATGTATTATAGTATATGGAAAATGCAGTGTTGGGCTGAGATGTGCTCAAGGATATGTAGGAGCAAAATGCGCTGGAGCAAATATTGTAGTAAGGAGGAAGTAATCAATGTACACATCAAATATTGCTATGGAGTCAGATTCCTCTGTCTATACGTTTTGCCCCATAAGAAAGTTGAGGCAAAATGGCCTTATTTGCTCCAAGCTGCCTCAGGAGTCTCTTATATTGAAACTCAAGGGAGATTATGTTGTCTTCTTCGAAGAAGTAGGCTGAAGGGATTGATAGCAAAATCAATTTACACATAACATTGCTTCCTACTTCTAAAATTTCTTCTTAGTGAGAGCAGATATCCTAAATTTCTGATGATGCTCCACATTACCTCGTGAAGGTTTCATCTGCCAAAGGTTTAGCTTTTGAATGACGTTACGGACAAGGGATTTCACAAAATCAAATATATTAAACCAATGAACAGCACATATTTCATTAAGGAAAATGGATTTACATTACAAGTCCAAGCTAAGACAAAGAGGGCTACTTCTACTTCACCTTAACCTACAAGAGAAATTTAGAGCAAGCTAACAAGCATGATTAAAACTAATTACAGAAATGTAACCATAAAACAAAAAACTTTAGAACCTAAGGAGGACAATGAGTTCTTTCTAAATAGTGCCAAAAGTTCCTGGAGGTAGGGTCTCCTTTGGTATTTATAAGTGACGAAGCTTTCTCGATCAATCACATCCATTGATCAATGAATGGTCCAGATTTCCTCTATTGCTCTCCAATTAGGGACGTGCTCCTGGACATGTCAGCCCTAAATATTCCTTTGTTCCCTTCTCCTTCTACTTTTGCTGAAATTCTGATGTTGAGACGTTTGCAAAACATTGCATAATTATTCTTCTATTATTGCTGATGTGTCTATTCCAGGTTGGTTTCTTTCCACTCCAAGGACACTGCAAAGGGTGCTTTTCTTCTGCTTTTTCCTTTATTATCTCCTTATGTCTTTTTTACTTTCTTTTTTCCCAAGTTTTGCCTTCTTTTTGAATTAGACTTTCATTTGGTCAGTTGTTAGCGTTCCTGAAAAATGCAAGTTAGCCCATTAAGCCTAAGAATATTAAAAAAAAACTAAATTACACCCTGTACTTCCTAATTTTCAGAAACATTAGTTACTCGAGCCCAATTTACTATTAAAGTTCTCCAAGAGGCAAACTTGGTCAAAAACAACAAAACTTAACAACAAGAACAATGAATTCAGAAATACAAAGCAATGGATAGTTCTCATCTTTTGAGAGCTATCACACAGCGAAAGGAATTAAGGTGCATAATAGAGCCCATGATTGCGCTGGTGGGGTAACGAATGTGAATGCAATAACTATCATTTTAAAGAAAAAAAGGCATATACTCCATTAGTGGAGGAAACTGACAAATTAGTATTGACTAGAATGACCGAGAACAAACAAGAAGGGCAAGGGGGCCATCCACGAAACTCATAATGAGCGTATCGACTAGGCCAAGTAGGACAGCAAATTCCTCTGTAATATCATTTGCTTGTTGTTGGGTGCTAGGTGCTTTGTAGGACGTTCCCTTACTTAGTTTATCAAGAGAAACTCATTCTTTCTCAAGATATCGACCCAGTTGCGTGAGTGCATGCATCAAGTAATAAACGAGATTATTAATGTCCAAATTATCGTTCCCACGAGAATAGTAACTCTAAATAATATTTTGAACTAATCTTTAAATAATTTTTGAACTTCCTGGTCTTTCATTCCCTAGTATCTTAGGGACGTTCCCCTAAAATAATAAGTGTAGATTGACTCTAAACAACTCTTCGCGTTGTTATATATTCAAATCCTTCCAGATTTCAGGAGGAACGAAAATTCATTGGAGGTTTGATGTTTTGATACTAAATGGTAAGTGCGGAATTTAAAGATAACAATAATTCAGAGACAACAGTGTGATGTGATAAATAGAAAACAGTTTTAAAACAAGGAACAGATCCATTGTTCCATTCTTAACTAGCTATGTTCTTAACTCAAGACTTAACCCTTCTGAATCTGTTTAGGTCTTTTCATTTCCAACTCTGATTCCTCAGCTTATGGACTAAATGGCTCACAAGTTTCCATATTCCTATGACTCTCTTGACTCCAACAGTTATTAAGTACAAAACCTTCAGGAAACAAAGTGTAATTAAGCAAGTAAAGAGCAATTCTTGAGAATCGGTAGTCATGACAATGAATTGGGAGCAAAAGTAACTACATGTTAAAGAAAAAGAAAAAGAAATGTTACTTTGAAATGATAAAACTTTTAAACAGTAAATTATCAAATAAAATATGTTCTTGGGTATTTTTCAACAAATACAGCTACCTTGCATGTGAACAATCACAATAAGATGTCAAGTATTAGCATGTGTGCAAATAAAGTTAATGCTAAGTGATGGTGTGTCACCTAGAAATAAGCATAGGAATACTTTTATCCACGACATTATGTTTGTGTAACCTCCTAAAATGTAAGTGCTTATTCAATGATAAGAAGATGGAAATTTCTAGACTTATACAAGATCTGTGGTTTAATGACTCTAATATTGTTTAACTTGAATAATCAACTATTGCGGGTGATTCCATTCCATCCTTTTCGGGGTTAATCAATTGTGTATTACTGTATTTTGCATAGGACCCAACAAGATAGCTTAAATTGTCTAGAAACTGCTCATTTACATAACATAATCCATTGACAACTTGGGGTTACCCAATTTCTCAATACCCCTTTACATTTTCTGCTTCTTACTATGTCACAAATCGAGTATGTTTACCAAATTATTTCAATGTTCTTAGGGGCATTTGTACAATGTTAAATTCTTAATCTTAAATTTGGGAATCTGAGACAGTTGAAAGTATTTTCGATCTTGTATAGCTGAATATTACTGAAATAATGATTTATCTTGATTGGTTTATTTTGAAATATCTTAAAAGTGAGAATAAATAATAAATTCATTTATTCATTTTTTTTTTAAATTTCTTCACCAGAGTCAAACTCGAGACCATAAATTAAAACGAAACAATTCCTAACTAGTTGATTCACATGATTGGTAATTTTTTTTTAACCTAGATTAGAATTTCTATAAAGTCCACATAAAACAATGATTTTCTATTTAGGTTGATACTCATTCTTTACTGTAATTATTTTTAATTAATTGTCTTCTATACTGTCCAAATTCTTGTATATCATGAGTATAAGAATCTGAAACATTTTTGCCCTTATTTTTAGCTTTCTACAGTTCCATAACAGCTTTTTTATTTCTTTGCAAGAAAAGACAAATAAAAAAAGCTCAATAAATCCAACCTCTGCTGTCATGTCTTGTTCTTTCAGTTTGTGCACCATTGCACCAATCATAGTGCAAGTAAATTAATATAAAGTGCGTTATGCAGTAATATAGAATCATGCGAGTGGGGTGGGGCAAACCACTAAGGTCTTCACTCTTCACCCACTAAGATTAATTTAAGAGTAAAGTGTTTTTCGGTCATTAACAAAATTTATGGAACTTATTTTAATTTTTTTTAAAAAATAAAATAAAGTTCTAATCACGATCTCTTCTTTCGTTACTTACAAAAAAAATTAATTCTTTTTTAGTGATTAATTTGAATTTTTATCGAATTTTTGAGGGGCGAGTTTTCAGAAAACTAAAATTGTAGAGAAACCAAAAGTTGATTTTTATAAGGAACGAAAATAAGGATTATATTTTTTGTTAGGGACTAAAAGACACTTTACTAAAAAAAATTAACTCGTGATTCCTTTAAAATTCAAAATAGATCTAATTAGTTGAAATTATACTTCCTCTAAACTTCAATAAATAACTACATTAATCCCTCAAAAACATTAATGAAAATCTATTTTGAATTTTAGAAGAATCAGAGTCATTTTTTTTAAGAAATTAAATTACACCTCCAAGGATCCAAAAAATATAAGGGATTTGAATAATAATAATAATAATAATAAATCATTCGAATCTATGGGTTAATTTGTCGTTTTGTACATTAATTGTAAAACCGAAAACCGTGTTCTGCAGCCGCAATTCGCAAGATCCAAAGAGAAAAATTTGTATTTTCCAAAAGATAAAGCTAACGCCCCCTCTTCGGTTTATTTATTTGAAGGGATTTATTTAGGTGCTTTTGTTTGCTTGTTAAAGAAATGACATATTAAACGAAAAGTAATTAAGTTTTATTTTAAATTTATGTAATTAAAAATACTAATTATGAATATTAATTGTTCTTTAAGACAAAACCTGTCATTTAAAAGCCAAAATAGTTCAAATAAATAAAAGTATAACATTTATGGAAAATATATTTCTCATGAGATAAAAAAATGAATCTCTTATACAAGACAATTTTATTTCATATAATATGCAAAACATATTTTCTAATATTTATTTAGGGTTTTATAAGAGTTATATTGTTGGAAAAGTGATTGTATTATATTATAGAGATTCGTTTTGCATGCCGGAATTTTTTTTTTTTTTTTTTCTGCGGGCCTCACAAAATGTTTGTGTGTAGGAAATTTTTTGTGATCATATTAAATGATATAAACTCATTTATTTATCCCATATAATATGAAAAATATATTCTCCAATATTTATCTCATGTGCTCATGTTTATATGTAGTACCTCTTGTCACAGCATTTTTTTTTTTACTATTATTGCATGTTATTAGTGTATGAATAATTAAAAAGATATATTACACAAAATAATATTAGATTAAGAGAATTATTTACAACAAAAAGCACCTAACTAATAATGTTATCCCTTTCTTCTTCTTTTTTTTGAAGAAGCTAATAATGTTATCCTTTGTCGTTGGCGGAATGTGATGTACAAACAGGTGGCACTACCATTGTGGCCCAAATATTGAATAAAACAAATGATCAAACTACGTCATCATAACAATCACATATTTCATTGATCAGCAATTAAAAAAAAAAAAACATTTTTCTAGAATCCGATGAACCCCAGAAAGTACTATTATTATTATTTTTTTTTGGTAAGGTTAGATAGGGCTATTGAAGTGGAATCACCTTAGAAAATCAAAATAATTAACAAAAATAAAAAAATTATGTGTAATTTTAAAGAATATAAAATCATATCATTTTGAATGAAAGAAAAAAATATATCATAAAAAAGAAAATAAAAAAATTAAAATAAGATATAGGTCTCACTTGTGAAATTAAAATAACACAAATTATATTATTTAAAAGTAGAAACGCTCTTCCCTTAACAAAATCACAACAATTCTACAGCATAATCCGCAACAAGAGCAACACTGCCCAAGAACAAACTCATCGCAACATAGCAGCTTTATGATAGGTAGGGAATTGAAGTAAATGCAATAAATAAAAAAGGACTGAAAGACAATCTAGAACTAGAAGAGGGATCCAGTAATAAAAAAAAAAGAAAAAAAAAGGAAAATATTTACAATATGTATATAAGATCTGTTCAAACTCAAAGCCAATCTCAAAATCTACCTTGTGTTGCAGAGCATGATATCCATGATCCTAGACCAAGCTACCCTTAGGCGAGGGTAAACTCTGTTGCGGTATGTTCTTGATTCTCTAACCATATATTCCATGGTTTCTACAAAGAGGTTTAAGCTCCTGATTGGTGGAACATAAAGGGTCAAAGGAACCGCAGAGAAAGCCACTGTGAAGAACAACTGCAGCATATTTTTCTTCTTCCCTGAGACACCCCACCAATTGAAGATTATTGAAAGAAACAAAGCTGAATCCTTTAAAGGGTGTTTGAATTTGGGTTTTGTTCAATTTTCTGGGATATGAACAAATTTGACTCAAAGGTTGAGGAAGAAGAAAGAGGATGTTTAACTCATATATAAGAATATTGAAATAACAAAGGGAAGCAGAGAGAGAGAGAGAAAGGTCAAAAAGCAATTTCTGGAAACTAGTTTGAACTAACCGAATCTCCCAGATGATGTATATATTGTATCTATCTCTTCACCTCAAGATGCTGATAAAAAGTTTATCAAAATAAAATAAAATAATAAGATGCAGATAAATATATTAAAATATATTATTTTAGTCCAAGTTATTATATTTTATGC
Organism: Gastrolobium villosum; assembly: GCA_032173675.1. Taxonomy (NCBI): domain Eukaryota; kingdom Viridiplantae; phylum Streptophyta; class Magnoliopsida; order Fabales; family Fabaceae; genus Gastrolobium; species Gastrolobium villosum. The sequence goes on from JAVKPL010015926.1 coordinate 48,322, forward strand.
TAAGAAAAATAGTTATATAATAAATATCATGATTAGAGAGTGGAGGTTATTAATAATTTTTTTAATCTAAATATCAAATAAAATATACTAATTAAATATATACTATATAAAGTAGGATCCTTTGATACCAGTATCAAATCTAAAATTTGACACCTATCTGACAGCCATTAAATAAAAAAAGATCAACATATCTAATTTGTAAACATGTATAATACCATTGATCTTTTATATATATATATATATATTGGAAAGATGTTGGTGGTTGTATTTAGATACATTCAATTGGTGTTTTTTTATTAATATAAAAAATAAGTAATTTTTTTAATATTATTTGTAATTGGAGCTAGGATTCTTAAACTATTTAATGGATGTTAATTAATGACTTAATTACTCATTTCAGTGTTATTTTCCGGTTGATAGTGTGATTATTAAGCTTAACATTTATTCACATACCTCTAATGTGTCTTTTCAATCTTTAGCTAAATTGAGGTGGTTTTGGTAAAGTAATTAAACAATAGTTCTAGATTGAAAAAAAACAATAGTTCTATTATAAAGCCTACTAAACTATTAACGTAGTTTTATCCGAATTTGATATAAACGAAAATGAGTTTTTTTATTTATTTTTTATATGCCTCCCCGTATTTTCATAAATTTCAACTATTAATCTTGAGTTGAAATTTAATCACAATTAAAAAATTTTACTCTCGATATCAAAAAATAAAAATAAAAATAAAAAATTGCCGCTCCCGAAAAATATATTTGATTAGAATTAAACTCGGATTCTCTCTCCGTCTATTCAACCTGTATCGTCAATTGAGTTATATAAATTAATTAAGTGGAAAATGGAAAATGATAAATAATTTTAAAAAGCAAAAAGCGGCAAAAAAATTAATTTATTATTTTTTTAATAAAAAATTACGAAAAAATAATCGTTCTGAAATTAATTACGAAAATATAGCAGTCAAACACGCCCTACGGGGGGCGTGACTGGTTGGAGAGAGACACGTCCAAATTTGGGCGTGACCGAGGAGAGAGACACGCCCCATTTGGGGCGTGTTTCACCAGGTGCTGCCACGTGGCACAAAAGTTAACAGATTGACCATGAAAATTTGGAAGTCCATAACTTTTGACTCGGGTGTCCGAATTAGGTAATATTTTTTTTGATTCCACGTAACTTTTCGAGATCTACGTAATGACATCTCATTTGACATATTTTGTCTCTCACAAGAAAAAATTGTTTACAACAATGATACCATAAGAACATTTAAACCCAAATTAATAAACAGAAAACCACTATTATGATTAGAAACATTCATAGTAAAGATCCGACGGTGTAAACATTTGGGCATGACCGAGGAGAGAGACACGCCCCCATTGGGGCGTGTTTCACCAGGTGCTGCCACGTGACACAAAAGTCAACAGTTTGATCGTAAAACTTTGAAAATCCATAACTTTTGACTCGGGTGTCCGAATTAGGTAATATTTTTTTTGATTCCACGTAACTTTTCGAGATCTACGTAATGACATCTCATTTGACATATTTTTTCTCTCACAAAAAAAATTTGTTTATAACAATGATACCATAAGAACATTTAAACTCAAATTAATAATCAGAAAATCACTGTTATGATTAGAAACATTCATAATAAAGATCCTTATTAAAAAGTTAAGTGAGTGCTTTTCGTTTTATTTTGATTTTTAAGTTTTTGTTCGTGATTATAAAGTTATGTCATTTTAAATAAAACTATGTCGTTTTGATATGATTTTTAAGTTTTTTTTCGTGATTATTAAGTTATGTCATTTTAAATAAAACTATGTCGTCGTTTTGATATATTTTTACCAAAATCATAAGGATCTTTATTATGAATGTTTCTAATCATAACAATGATTTTCTGATTATTAATTTGAGTTTAAACGTTCTTATGGTATCATTATTATAAATTCAATTTTTTTGTGAGAGACAAAATATGTCAAATGAGGTGTCATTACGTAGATCTCGAAAAGTTATGTGGAATAAAAAAAACATTACCTAATTCGGACACCCGAGTCAAAAGTTATGGACTTTTAAGGTTTCACGGTCAAACTGTTGACTTTTGTGCCACGTGGCAGCACCTGGTGAAACACGCCCCAAATCGGACGTGTCTCTCTCCTCGGTCACGCCCAAATTTGGCGTGTCTCTCTCCAACCAGTCACGCCCCCCGTAGGGCGTGTTTGACTGCTATATTTTCGTAATTAATTTCAAAACGACTATTTTTTCGTAATTTTTTATTAAAAAAGCAATAAATTAATTTTTTTGCCAGCAAAAAGCTATGCTGTATATCACATCAAATTAATGTCATTAAAAACGTGTTAATGGTAAATAATTTAACTAATTTGCTTAAAATTATAAATTTAAACTTTTTTTTAGTGAGAAATTTAAACTTAATGTCACATTATTAAAATAATTGTACATCACATCAATTAGTTGTCTACTTTCCCGTGCCAGTATTTTTTTTCTTTTTCAGAGGGTATAAGTAGGGGTGGTAAACGAGCCAGGGGCCTTTCAGGGGCCTTTGGCTCGGTTCGTAAAGGCCTGAGCTCGTTTAATAAAAACTCGTGTTGGAACCAGACTTGGACTTGTATAAAAGCTCGTTTAATAAAAAGGCATCAGGCTCTAATTCATAAGCTCGGCCTTAGAGCCTCCTAGGCTAGCTTGGTCTATAAATATTTATTTATATTTTTTATACTACTTGTAATAACTCTCTCTCATCAATTTATTTCACCCCATTTTATTGGTTTAACAGACTTTTTGAATGATTTTGTTCTATATTATGCTATTTGGATATATATTAATATTATGTATATTTATGGAATTACTAGTGTTGTTCTATATTATCCTTCATCCTCCTTCACACAAACAAACCCACAAAAACTCATTCGTTCCATTGTGCACTGCACTGCTTGTTTGTGTCAATTTTTTTTTTATTTTTGTTGGCACTTTTTCTTATAATGGGCTAAGATAATATAACTTGTTATCTACCTTCTCTCACTTTAATTTTTATTTATTTATTGTAAACTTTGTAAATTATTGCTGCAAATTGGAAGCTAAGGTTTCTATCTGGAAATTGATTTTTTGGGGAATTTTTTCTCTTATTTTTATTCTTTAACATGCTAACAGGCTAAGACAGGCTTCACACAGGCTTTTATTTTTTTGTAAATAAATCAGGCCACAAGCCAATATTATATTCGTGACAGGTAACAGGCTAAGGCCAATCGGACACTTTCAAATACAGGCTTGGCCCGTTAAGATCAAAGCTCGGCTCGGCTCGACCCGTTAACACCCCTAGATATAAGGCTAAGCAAAAGTGAAGTAACGTTTGTCATGATTTATAATCACATTGACAATAAAAAAGCACCTTGTCTATAGTGATAGCCATAAATCAATTCAGATGTATTTGTCAATTATTACGGTGTTAATAAGTACAAGTTATACTTTAACTTGTATTCTGTTTTATTCATGTAGGGAGATACTTTAATTTAGCTTCTATTATATTACAGGGTAATATCATAAAAATATTAAAGAAATTAACAAGTATGTATAATTAATTAATTATTGAATTTACGTATAATAAAACTAATATTTGTTCAAAAACCTACATTCAATTGAATAACTCTATGTCTGTGTTATTGTGTTTGCATTACTTGTAAAAAAATTATCCTTTTTTTTTTTATAAACAAAAAATTATCCTTTAACATATTATGTTATTTTGCTAATTTTTCAAATGCAAGTGTATTTATCCTTACAACTATATCTATATATGTGACTTTCTATACAATTATATTTTAATAAAAAAATTAGTTTAATAAATATCATTAATGATAATATAAATAGTCTGAAATTCAATTTATTTTTATTTGATTCATTGAACTCTAACCCAATAAAATTTCTATAATTCCATTAAATATAACCCAATAAATTTTTTAATGTGATTATTTTATTTGAAACGAACAATTTTTTTTATTCTTAATTATGATATTATCATAAAGGATAGATAGAATAGACGAGTATTTGTTTATGGATTTTATAAGAGTTATGTTGTAGGAAAAGTGATTGTGTTATGTTATAGAGATTCGTTTTGCATGCCAGAGTTTTTTTTTTTTTTGCTGCGGGTCCCACAAAATGTTATGTGTGCGTAAGAAAGTTTTTGTGTTCATGTTAAATGATAGATGATAACCCTGTATTTATTTATTAGAAAAGAAAGGTCGAATGATTACTTATTGGAATCAATGAGTAATAAATAAATATAGATTGTTAATCTCACTAAGGTTCTTCAGTTTGGTTAATAAGGACAGTTGTAAGGTTGTTGTTTTGTTTAGTGAATAAGGACAGTTGGAAAACAAGAATGGCCATGTTTATATTCTATATCATGGACCACATGGGTTCAATAATTAAATACTGGTACCATAATAGAAGGTTAATCATGAGTTACTGTAATTATTTTGAAATCACTGCCACAAGAGAAAGTCTTAACCCTTAAGAACAAGGAAAAACAATGAAACACGGGGGCAAAAAAAATTCAGCCCGTTTGTTATTTTTTAATTGCACTTTGGTTTACAGTACCATGTCTTGAAACTAGAATTGAACTCACTGCATCCACAGTTAACTACTCTCTCTCTCCCTCTCTCCTTAGGGTTAACTTAATATACAATTAGGTTTTATAAAAGTTATGTTGTAAAAAAAATGATTGTGAAATATTATAGAGATTCGTTTTGCGTGCCTTAATTTTTATTTTTATTTTTTTGTTTTAAAAAGTGTGGGCCCCACAAAATTTGTGTGTGTAGGAGACTTTGTTGTGTCATATTAAAGGATAAAACGAAAACCATAGTTTGTGAACATATTAAATAAATTTTAATTTGTTTAACTTTTTTTTTTTGTGAAATTAAATGTTTAAAGGAAAGGGATGATTTTTTAATTTGTCTCTTAGTAATAAATAACAGGCATAAGTTATCGTATTATGAAGAGGTTGAGTCAAGTACTTTCTATTTATCTGAATTTGATTTGGACTAGTGCTATATATCTTATTCTTAGGAGTTGCATTTATTGAGATTTGATAGAATCAAATAATTTTCTGAAAATATTAGTGCCACTAGAACTCTTTATATGCTGTGATTATACATTATTATTATTTTTATCTGAATTTTCATATTTCATAACAGTATGAGAATCAGTGTTGTGAAACCCGACCCGACCTGGTTGGGTTGACCCGAAATTCGGTGAACCGATCGTCGGATCAATTCGAGTTAAGCATTGGATCGGCTATGTAGTGGACCCGATCAAGTTGTTACGAACACAATAAATAAAATGGGAAATTTGGCTTTATTGAGGAAGCCTAACCTCAAATGGCTTTACTGAGGAAGTCTGACCTCGTGCACAGAGTGCTTTTTTTTCCAAATAATTCTTCTGATTATCTTTATTCAGATACTTCAAGGTTTATAGATAATACAAAATAACTTTAGGAAAATTGAAATAGAAATAACTGTCCACCACTTAAACAACTCAACAATTTAGAAAATAATAAAATAAAATAAAATTGTAACATTCCCTCCTCCTAAAAATAACCCGTCCTTGTTAGCACCATATTATATATATTTATATTATATTATTTTATGTTATTTAAGTGTCTTTGGGTTGTTAATTAGTGTTTTTGCAGGTAAATTAAGCCCAATTGAGTTAAGTAAAGACCCATGTAAAAAATAAAGGTAAGAAGTAAAAATGATAATATTTGGCTTGTTACTTACCTATTTTATTTATTTTTTATCTTCAGCTCACATGAAAAAGGAGGGAGCAAATCTGGACCGATGGATTAAAAGAATTGGACGGCTGTGATGAAAGGAGACTTCTCTGATGTTTTTGAAGAAAAGAAAAGGATATATCAGAGGGGATTGTTAGATATTAGATATTAGAAAAAGATTTAGAAAAATAGAAAAAGTCTTTCTCTGAGTTTTTCTTTGTTCGTTTTACTTTTTGCTTTGAGAACATTTCTGGGTGTTTTTGTGATTCTTGAACGCGAGTATTGTTCGTCTAAGATCTTGATCTTGGAGTGCCTTGACAACGCGTCTTCAAGGGAGAGGATCGAGGATCTGCATGCGAAGCGGTCGGTTTCCACACTCCTGGAGATTGTTGACAGTAGATCTAGTTTAGGGTCCTTGATGTTTGAAGGACCGGTTCTTTTCTGAAACTTGGTAATGTTTGTTCTTTACGTTTCGGATTTGTAGTATTTCTGATAATGGGTTTCTAGTTCTTTTCTTTTCTGGGTATGATTGAATGATTGGATGAATATTTCTTGAGGTTCTTCGTTATTGTTTGTGTTTTCTTATTTGATTGATTCTTTTAATTTTTCAACTCAAGAGATTCATGGGAATGAAACTTGAGTTTTTCAACAGAAACAATTTGGGAAATGCGTTTCTGTTAAGAATCGATTGAACCCTTTGGATTAGGGATAATCAAGGGTGATTTCTGATAATTTTCTAAAAAGATTTGGGAACCTTTGGAAAAAGATCTTCTTGAATGTTAATGTTGATTCTGGGAAGTTTCAATTAAACTAGTTGTAGTACTTCGGAAATTGAGATAAACTCGCTGTAACTTTGAACGAAATTTGCAGGAATGCAAATACTTTTGTGTCATCCATGATTTTAAATATACCCAGAAGCCCTTTTACATTGATAAACACTTCTTTACTTTTAGATCATATTTTGATAGTTGAATAAGAATACAAAAAAATTCTCTTTTTACCATAAACCCATTAAATTCCAATTAAAGAATTTTTAATTCAGCTTAATAAAAAGAAAAATAATTCAACCTGTTCCCTGAGAACGATAACTCTTTTCTTTGGAAAATATACCTCTCAACAAATTAAGCATCTAACTCCAGTCAATCAGTAATTAAAGAAGCATTCAATCAAAAACTCATGCACATTCAATCAGTTGCAGCGAAAACATTCAATCAAGCATCTAATATAATATAAATATATATAATATGGTGCTAACAGTCCTTAAAGAGTAAATTCAACTTAAATTAATTGAATCATCTTCAATATCCGCTTCTCCACTTTTATCCATCACCGTCTCATTATCCCTCTCTTTCGTCACTGCTTGGATGGTGAACAATTGTTTGCAGCGATTGGCCTGGAGTGAATGTGTAACACCCCATATATATCCGGTAATGTTATCATACTATCGTATTAAGTTGCGCTTAATTAAAAATGCGGAATATCTTTTTCTTTTCAATTATGATGCCATTATCATTACCAACTTGCTTATTAACAGTTAATAAAAACATTGTCTGCATGTAATTGCAATAAAACAACTAACTGAAATACCTCACTAGATAAATATCATAAGCATAAGTCTCTAGTTACGGAACTACAACACGTAGACCGGACCAACTAACAGTTTATACAACTCAGCTCAAAGTGCTAACATAAAGTGACATGGACAAACCCCATGCTCACACAACTAAGGCAACAAGCCCAACATCAGTCTCAACATCAAAAGCATAATAATAAAGGTGCAGAAAACATAAACAGCATCCAATCCAGTCATGCTATCAACAAGCAGTCATAACAATAATCATCAGTCATGCTCTGGCCTCTTGCCACCAGAGACATCAGCCCCCATACTACCTGAACCTGAAATAAGCATTCCCCAAACGTGGGGGTGAGATCTCTAAACAAGAAATCTCAGTAAGACAAGGGGTCCTCAAGGATCTTCCATCCCAAGCTCACTAACATGTGCAATATAAGTTTAAAAGCAGTTCATCATCATCAGTTCTAAAACAATGCAATGCAGCAGATAACTATGTCATGTGTGTCAATACTATTCTACTGGCCAGAGAAATGCAGGAATACGTCTATCTCCTACATATAGTGCAAGACGCCACTTGCATCCACCCCGGATCACCGTATTGTATGACGCCACATACTCAGGCTTACCGTCCAGATGGAACAACACATGCATATTAAAAGCCATTACATGTAAAGTTCAATCAACATTTCATATTTTCAAAAGCATGTAACACAGCATGCATATACCATATCCCCATGGAACATGGTGGAACCACAACATGGCTAAACCGAGGACACAAAAGCTTACCTTACAAGCTAACACCCAAGCCAAGAGTCCACAAGCTCACAGCCCAAACACAGCAGAATCACAATCTGTTATGGACCAATATTATATCAATAATTATGCATCTCAAGCATACAACTAAAAGACAACGCCTTTCCTTTACGTTTTACGTCTTAAGGCTCCATACAAAGCCATAAGCCCTTAATCACTTGATTCTGACTTAGTTCATTAATTACAGAAGCCTAACTTCCTTAATCTAGGGTCCACAAACCCCCCCCCAATTGCTTAATGTATGCACAGTAAAGCTATTGCTCTTCGAAATCCCAAAATATCCGGATATCTCATTGGAAATATCAGGATATCCCGTATCAGGATATCGTACTAGAAATATCAGGATATCCCATATCAGGATATTGCACTCGAAATATCAGGATATCCAATATCCGGATATCTCACTCGAAATATCAGGATATCCAATATCCGGATATCTCACTCGAAATATCAGGATATCCAATATCCGGATATCTCCCTCAGAATATCAGGATATCCAATATCCGGATATCTCACTCGAAATATCAGGATATCCAATATCCGGATATCTCACTCGAAATATCAGGATATCCAATATCCGGATATCTTACTCGAAATATCAGGATATCCAATATCCGGATATCTCACTCGAAATATCCGGATATTTCGCGACAGAATGCAGTTTCTGCATTTCGCGAAGATATCCTTCCAAGGTTCCATTTTTAACACTTCAACACGTTAAAGCATGCATTTTTAGACCCACTTTGGTTAACATTACAGTTGGTTACTTACATAACCCATTTACATGCAAAGATAACACCTTTAACCCATAAAAACACATGATCAAGGTTGGTATAACTCACCAAAGGCTTGAAACAGAAAATGGAGGTGCTCTTGGAGCTAACAACCAGCTCCCTAGGCTCTGACTTCACACCAAACGAAAATACCTTCACAAAGGTTGGTTCTTTCACCAAAAGATGACTCCTTGGCACCACAAATGCCAAGTCAAAGGTTCAAACTCCTTCCAAACCCAAGGTCAGAAACTCACTCCCTCACACACCCTTCACAACTCAGAAATGCAACTCTCTAGTGTTTCCCAAAGCTTTAATGCACACACCCAAGGTGTTAATGTGAAGAAAAGAGAAGAAAGGCTACAAGGGAAGCCACACAAGGGTGGAGAAGGCCAAAGGCAGCAGCCACCAGCTGCACTCACGTAAGAAAATTTGATGCCTAGGGTTTTGTGCCCATAATAGGCATATTTATAGCCAAAACATTAAAACACACAGTATTAGCTTTAATTGCTACACTTAGCATTTTAATCCCAAACTTTGGAATCTTAACCTACTCGATTTTACAAGAATTATCATATTTTTATATTATTTTTCTGAGCACCTTTTCGGTACGCGCTTTTCCATAACCAGTATCAGTTCTGGCATCAGATTTCATTATTTTGACTTGAAATTCGTTTTACAAGTCCTACATATTATTCTAGTAATTATTATGCTCTTATAATAATTTTTCGGGATACTTTTTCGGTACGCATTAATACCGACTAGCAGAACCGTATCTGCACTTTTCTTCCGAAAAGCGACTTTCATCATTCTTACCCACTAAATATAATTATTAAAGCCTCATAATAATTATTAGGGTCAATTATGGAATTATTTCCTAATTATCACAAATAATTCATTAATTATCTTAATTAGCGGTGGAGGTTCTTACAGAATGCCTCATTACAACGAACGAGAGTCGAACAGGTGGATGAGGCGCCACTGTCGGAAGATGCAGCACCGTTAGTAGGAGTGGATAAAGGTGAACCCTTGGTGTTGCTGACTGTTATGGTCCGTCGCACATTCAGAACAGGAAAGATGATCGTCTGATCGCGGGCCTCATATAGTTTTGCCAGCCCAATAGCAGATGAGAGGGTGTTGGGCTTGTTAACCACCAAAACGTCCAACCAGTTTGAGAATTGGTTGAATATCTCATTCAATTGCTCCGACAAAGACTGGACCACATCTTCCAAATTCTGAACGCGTTTGTCCATGTCTGAGCTCTGATACTAATTGTTACGAGCACAATAAATAAAAATGGGAATTTGGCTTTATTGAGGAAGTCTGACCTCAAATGGCTTTACTGAGTAAACATGACCTCTTGCACAGAGTTCCCTTTTCCCAATAATTCTTCTGATTATCTTTATTCAAATAATACTTCAAGGTTTAAATAGATAATACAAAATAACCTTAGAAATAATTATCCACTAGCACTATATAGACTTTACTAATAACTATAACCTATCGTTTAAGAAAGTTGAAATAGAAATAACTCTCCACTACTTAAACAACTCAACAATTCAGAAAATAAAAAGAAAAAGAAAAAAACCGTAACACAAATCCGGTCAAAACCATCCAAACCCGGTGACTCGATCGAGTCATGCATTTTTATATAATAAAAGAAGCCAAAACCCAAAATTGTTTCATCTTGTCAAAAAAAAAATGTGGAACTCATTTTAAAATTTTTTGCAACTTTATTTGCTAATAGTATACTCTTTTACAATGACCTCAAATTTTAACTTTCAATATTGAAGCAATTTGTGGAATAATAAATTAAGAGAATGTGACATGTCATTTCAATGTAGATGAATTTGAAAAATGTGAGTTCACAACATCTTACCTTTTGAGTTTCATTGAGAGGTATGCTATGAGGATTGTGAGTTGCAATATAAATTGACATAGTAATAGTGTGCATCTTCATTTATTTATACTTTATGAACTTATAAAAGTGTGATTAAGTAATTTTTGAGCTTATTTAATAACCTCATTTAACTGATTTTAGATATAGGGAATATAATTAAATTTATATGTTCATAATTTATATATATTTTTATATATCCAAATCAATCGATCCAATTAATAACCCACCAGTCCAACCAACCACTCAATAATTCAACACCTTGACCGAGTCGATGCCTGAATCGGATATAATAACACCGATAAAAATTTGCAGTCCAATTAATATTTCGTTTGGCCTTTAGCAGAAGGCAAAATATTCATGGCTGATAATGAATTTATTTGGCCATATTTTTAGTCACTTCACAAGTCACAATTACATTTATTTAAAAATATTTATTTACCATATAAGTCTTGTTAACGAGCATATTAAGAATATTTTCTTAAAATACAAAATTAAAAAATATTAAAAGAAAATTTTAATATATTTAATATTAAAAAAGTATTTATGACCATCCTTTAATTAAAATTAATGTTTTTTATTTAATATTTAAATAAAAAAATCTCACTATCTCCCACTATAATTTCTGTTTTCCTCAGCATAAAATAAAATAGTTGTGATTAAAATGAAACAATTTTATTTCCTTTAAAAGGACAAGCATTGGTTCGTTTAATATGTATAAAAAAGACTTTGTTGGTAGAGACAAAAATTACTTCCATGATCTCTACACCTTGAAAGAATTAGTCTTCAGTCATAGACCATGAGGATACGAGCGTTTGGTACAAGGTATTCTTTGATATTCCCTGGAAATTGAATATTTTTAAATCTTTTATTTTCTGATATTATCATAAACTGAATGTTTCCATCATATTTTTTAAAATCGTGATTTTCGGATGAAAATTTTTTTCTACTCTACCAAACATCCCGTTGGGTCTACTATAAAACAATTTTTAAGAAATGGACTTAGAAACACATGTTAAAATTTATTTCCGTTTTCCTTTGTTTAAAATGCTGGTATCTAATTGTGGCCTAACAACCTCCACGTGTCAAAACGAAGGGATGGTAAGGGAATGACACGTGACATGAATACAGCCACGAATATACTTGCGAGTTTTTGACACACGTTTCGCTCGATTTGTGTGGGGCATCACAAATGTTTTCCCTTTACGCAATAATGAATAATTTTTTCTTTTCTTTTGGTAATCTACAATAATGAATAATTAAATATAAGGAATTGCGTGCCGTTTATAAGTAGATTTTTTAGAGTATTTATTTTATGGGATAGAATTTATATAATTATTTTATGGGTTCGCTTTTATGCAGTAACCCAATATAGTAACCCAATATGATGTCATTTTAAAATAAAAATCATGATATTTTTGTAATTTTAATTTATCTCAGGGTTATAATAATTTTTATATTTATAGTTTTTTCAGATCTCAATATCAAAACGACGTCGTTTTGCGAATAAATACAGATAACTCATTTGCAGTAATTGCAGAAACATTTTTCTCTTATTTTATTAGCGAGAAAATTAAAACTTTATTCCGATAACTTAAGGTATTTTATTAGGGATTTGCACTCATCATTTAACATGACACAAAGAAATTTCATACACACACAATATTTTGTGCGGCCCACACTTTTTGAAGAAAAAAAAAAAAAAAACAAATTAAGGCACGCAAAACGAATCAATATAACATTACACAATCACTTTTACTAGAACATAACTCTTATAAAACTCATTTTATTAATATCATTTTATAAATAATTATGTGATATTGAAATTTTAATTTTTTTTTTCATTTTTAAGAATTTTATCTTATTCATAAGATTTTATCTTCTTTATCTCTTTTAATAAATTAGTATCAAACTATAATTTTTATATTTATGCACATGCGTGAGTGGCCTCTCATAAAAGCAGTTGTTGTGATTGATAGAGAGGAAGAGGGTGAAAAGGTTTACTATAATCCATTAATCCAGGTGGGAATTATATGAGGAGGAGATTAAAAGTAAAGTAATAAAAACTAGTAGCGGATACAGATTTTTTTTTTTTTAATGTTTGCACACTTAGAGTTAGAGTTGGGGTTGGGGGACAACTAAGAAAAGAAAAGAAAACTTTAACTTAACATAATAAAATAATCAAGAGTCAACTAAACTCTTACAATAGAACGATCACAAAAGTATTCTTCGATTCTTCATTTCTTGATGAAGATTGAATTTTAGGAATCATTGATGTCTATTAAGGTTTGAAGCTAATAAGGTTTATGTTTCAAAAAAAAGAAGAACAGACAAAACAATGAGGTAGAGTTTAAGCTTTAAGCTTTTAATTATAGAGATTGGTTGGATTGAGCCCATATTAGTTAAAATGTCAATTTAAATATGTGATTTTTCGATCTTTTTTTAATCAAAATGATTTCATCAAAATTCCAAACACTTTTATGATTTTTTATTCTTCTTCCGATTTTAGGTAAGATACCGATTTTAACTTGGGCCTATGTTTATTTTTTTTTTCTTTTCAATTTTTTTAATTTTTTTTGACTTGATCTAAATCACCCGCCCTTTAAAAAAAATTCTCGTCTGCAAGTGCAGACACAAGCAGCAACGTGCGCAGCCATTGATAAAAACTACTACGAATGAAAACCTCCTATGTTTGAATTTGAAGGAAGGGATTACGGGAAAATAGCCCAATCCATTTATGAAACCAAAGTGAAATTGGAGCACCTATATCGAGTCATGCGACTCATGCACATGTTAAATTAATTTAAACATTAATTGACTTGACAAGTCTAACTATTTTAATAATTTTTTTATGTAGCAAATAACATTATATATCATACTATATTTATAATTGACTTGACTTAATAGTTGTTGGTCTCAAAAGAAGGGTGAATTGAATTTATTTAAAATTTGCAATTTAAAAAATCACATGCAACTGCTATAAAATAAAGAATAAAAGGGTTTATCAAAAAAAATAAATTAAAGAATAAAGGGAAGAAGTGGCACAATTATTTTAATGTGGGAAAAATTCTAACAAGAGAAAAATAAAAAAAACCACACACCAATTTGGATACATCTTTCCAATTAAGAGACAAAATCATTATTGGGCGCCACACTTAATTCAAAGTATAAGAATATAACATATTCTATCCTTATACAAGAATTAACCTAAAACCTAATGTAACACTTCATGTTCACCTGATGTATTATATTTTTCATTATATTAAACGCACCAAAATTAATTAAACTCATAATAAGAGTTGTCTTGCCTTGTTACCTGTAGTTGTAACTGAAACAATTACATGTGTGTAGTAATCTGAATTAACTTTTTCCTTTTCCAAACATAGTATTTAACTTAATTAAATATTCTCTGAAGACCTCTTAAGCATAATGAAATACATATTTTGATGATGACAAAGGGATTACAAAAAGTCTCAAATTAAAGTTGGAGTTTAAAGACACAAGTGATTAGGTATTTTTAGAATATTTTTACACACAATATTATATCACATAGTATCTTCCTAAGCTCCAATACATATCATTACATTTCATGCATTTAATTTCATAGAAAATATAATGATTAATTTTGTTTGATATGGTTAAGTTTTAAAATTTAAAACAATGAAGTAAGTATTAAAGGTTTAGTTAGAATTAAAAACTAGATCAATTAGACATTTAATATAAAAAGAAAGGACGTTACATTTTCAATTTGAGTTTAATGAAAGGTGACGGTAAAGCAATTAAAGTAGCTTTATACATTTGAAATGAAGAAATTCATCAAGTCACGTGAATGTAAAAGTAGCTTTCTTTAAAAAATAATATACTATATAATAAAATAAAATAAAAGAAAGGCTTAACTTGAGTTTTACCAAAAAATAAAATAAACCTGCACAAAAAGCAATTCTCTTTTAACACGGAAAAAGTACGCTCATCTCTTGTCATCCTCTTTGCGAAACTCTAAAAAACAAGAAACTGAGACAAAACCCCATTCAAAGAAGTATCTGATTCGAACAGTTCTTTCTCTCTCATTCGCATTCACTTCGCAGAACATCTTGCTCATTTACTTTTCACATGTTCACTCTATGGTTGTTGAATCTCTTTGTGCATTAGAAGAATGTTCGATTCAATTGTTCTTTCGGGGTATAAATAACGCTGATCTTTCTTGAGGGAGCAGTTTATACAAAATATTTTGGGGCTTCATTGTGGTATTTTCTGACCAACTCAAATCTTTTATAAATCTTTGATTTAAAGCATTTAATCTGAAATTTTCAGATATATTATTTCATATGCTTTAGGATTTTGAGTTGTTTAATTTGAATATTAAATTCTTGAGTTGTTCATTGGCATAAAGATTTACGGTTAAAATTTGGAATCTGATTTTTGTATTTGCATTGTGATATTTTCTGTTAAATCAGATTTCTTGGTGTCCATTGATTAGAAAACTAATTGTGTAAAGTCCAAGTTCCTTGGTGCATTAATTTTAGAGATTTTGATACATATGTCATTGGATTAATTTTCTGCATATGGCATAAATTTGTGGAGCTTAGTTTGATATTACTGTGATATATTTGGTGTGATAGGACATTATATTTTTGGGTTATTTCACTTGTTACAGTTCTGAAAAATTCTGTATTGGTTGTTAAAGTGGAGTAGTTGTGTGCTGTAAATCTGTCCTAGGTGTGTGGGTGCAACCGTGTGGGTTGGCGACCTTGTGCTTGGCTTGAGAGTGTGTCTCAAGGCTTGGAGCCTCAAGAATCCACTAGGGAGAGTGGAGGTCTTGTGTGAGAGGAGTTGGTGAACTCCGTAGGTTCGGCTTGAGAGTATTCTTAGAGCTTGGAGCAGTGTAGGCACTAGGAAGGTTTTTGATATTTTGTTTGATTGCATGTGTGACGCGTGTTTGTAAAACAGGTACACTTGTGATAAATAAAATATCTGCAGCTACTTCAGTCTGGACGTAGCACCCTACTTAGGCTTAGTGGGTGTGAACCAGTATATATCTTGTGTCTCTTGTCTCTCTGATTTAATTTCTGAATATTTTGTTAAAAGACTGACAGTTACACTAATTCTAGTTTTAGAGTGCTGTAGCACCTTACTGGTTCTATTATAATTGCTGTAGCACTTAAACTATTTTCTGGTATTTGGAAATTAATCATTTTCTGTTTTAAGTAAGAAAGCTTGTTGCTGCGTTTGCTCTGTAAAATAAAAGGACAGGTACATTTTCTATTGATATACATCATATAGAAATTATTTTGGGCATATAGGGAAATAAGATAAAATTAGTAAAATTGTTATAATTGTATGACTGTTATCTGGACTGAAATTATAAAATAAATCGATAACTATCAATCTTGTTGAGTTGGTGTGGTGATTGAACTTAATAGTTCAACTTTGTCTAGATTTTACAGATTTAAGGATCTGCTAAGAAAAAGTTTTTAAAAAAAGTTTAGAACACCTATTCACCCCCTCTAGGTGTTCCGTAAGCGTCCTGTGTAAGAAGCCACTTGCCCAACAAGTGGTATCAGAGCTTCGTGCTCTGAGTGATTGGCTATTGCCAAAGAGGTAAAGATCCTATGGCTTCTTTCCATCAGGATATTCCTCTTGAGGGTGGTTCCACCAACCGTCCTCCGTTTTTCAATGGTATTGATTATCCCTACTAGAAAACAAGGATGCAGATTTTCCTTGAATCGGTGGATCTTAAAATTTGGTATAGTGTAGAGGAAGGATATCAACCTCCAACTAGACTAGATGACAATGGTAAAAGTGTGCTTAAAAAATACACAGAGTTTACTATAGCAGAATTAGAGAGTGCCCAATACAAGTTAATGCACTTGGTAAGGACGAATACTACCGAGTATCTTCATGTAAGACTGCACGAGAGATGTGGCTCATTTTAGAAACAACCCATGAAGGTACTAGTGAAGTAAAGCGTTCTAAACAAAATGCATTATCTAGGGAGTTTGAGCTCTTTGAGATGCATGAGGGTGAATCCATATTTGACATGCAAAAATGTTTCATGCATATAGTTACATCAATGAATGCTTTAAATATTTTTCATGATGATGAACTGTTAGTTAACAAAATTCCGAGATGTCTTACTAAGGAATGGGATGCAAAGACTTCGGCAATCTATGAAGCTAAAGACCTATCCACAATGTCCATTGTTACCTTATTTGGAAAGCTTCAGGAATACGAGTTGGAGTTAAGCAGAAGGGCTAAGCGTGAGCTTAATAAGAAAAATTCAAAGAGTATAGCTCTAAAAGTTTCTTCTTCCCAATCCAAGCAAAGTAAGAAAAGTACTGATACTTCATCAAGTGAATCAAGCACCGGTGAAGACGATGAAATGACAATGTTTGTGAAAAAGTTTAACAAGTCGTTCACCAAGTTCTTCAACAAAAAGTTCAACAAAAGGAGAAGAAGGGCCAACAACCCAAGTAGAAAGGAAAACAACTCAAACAATGCTTGTTTTGAGTGTGGAAAGGAAGGTCACTTCCAAAAGGACTGCCCAAACAAAAAGAATAAGTGTGACAACGGCAAGTTCAAGAAAGGTAAAGGAAAAAAGAAAAAGGAGAGCTTACATGGCATTTTCGGATGACACTTCAAGTACTACAAGCTCCTCATCAAGTGAACAAGCTAACCTTTGCTTAATGACACAAACTGAAAAAAAATCAAATTGAGGTACATTCTAACCACTCTTCTAGTTCTATGTGGGATTCTGATTCGGTATGTGATTCTAATTCAATGTGTAGTTCTAGCTCCTCTTGTGATACATATTCTATGGTTGGTCCATCATATGATGATTTGTTGTATGCTTATAAGTGTTTGCAAGTTGAAAATGAAAAATTGACCTCTAAGGTTAAGAGAATTAAAAATGAGAAAAATTGCTTGCAAGACAAAGTTGATGGTTTGACCACCATTGTAAATGATCTAATGAAAGACAATGAGGATCTTAAAAATGAAAATCTTTTCATGAATTGTCTTGTTGGATCATGTGATGATGTGAACCCCCCTTCCACTATTTCATGTACTAAATATGTTGAATTATCTAATGAAGTGAATAGTTTGAAGGTAATGGTTGATAGAATGACTAGTGGGAGAGACAATCTGAATGTCCTCCTTGGTAGACAAAGGGTTGAAACTACTAAATATGGACTTGATTTTCAAAAACCTTCCTTTGCTCAACCAAGAAAGATAAACCAATATCCTCCTAAATTCATGTCTAAGCTACCATTTAAGAAATGTACATACTGTTGCATGAGTGGTCATCTTGTATATCAATGCAATATTAAGAAGTATGGCCTAAAAGGAACTAATCTTAAGTGGGTTCCTAAGAGGACTATAAATGTGAGCAACATTGCTTCAACATCTTATGGACCTCAACCTAACACATCTAGCATGTTCTTTAGCCCCAAGGTTAAGAACATGATATATGTTCCTAAGAAAACTTAGTGAGCATGTATGCATCATGTACCTTGGACTTTTTTATTTGATAAATCTTTTTGCACATGATGTTTAGTTGTTGTTTGGGGTTTAATATGACATGCATAGACTATTTTTAACACATCTTATGTTGTACATGTTCAATAGAAATGTGCTATATGTGAATAGAAAGCTTGCTTCATGCACTACATGCCTATGTACTTGAATAGTCCATTATCTTACTCTTATATCCAAATCTATCAAAAAAGGACAACAAGCCTATTTCAAAGTATCATTCACAAATAATGCCTATTAGCAATCATGAATGAGTTATCTTTCATATAATGCCTATTATTCATACTTGCACTATTTGATAAATGCTTGATCTTGCTAATGTGCCGAGAAAGACAAGTGTGGAAGATTATGTTGTAGGTGTTTGAAAGAAAATGGAAATGAATGAAAACATGAAGATTACATTGAAGATATTGGCAAATTGAAGAACCTCTTAGACTAAGCCAAAGAGTTACAAAGAATCAATACTTGGTACAAGACATGGGTAATATTTGGATGTATGATATGCTTGTTATATGATTTATCCAATTTTAATCCTTATTATATGCAATAATTGATTTTGATGATGTCAAAGGGGGAGAAAATATAAATATCATCAAATTGAGTTTATGAGATTATGCATATTTTGCGGGGGAGTTTTGAGAAGTCTTGAGAACATATGTATGCCTTACTTTTGATTAGCATAATAATTTTGAGTTTGCATAGTTTTAGGGGGAGTATATGATACATCATTTAAATATCTTATGCTACTAACCCTTACTTGTTTCAATTTGAGTTAAAATTGCCATCATCAAAAAGGGGAGACTGAAGACCTCTTAAGCATAATGGAATACATATTTTGATGATGACAAAGGGATTACAAAAAGTCTCAAATTAAAGTTGGAGTTTAAAGACACAAGTGATTAGGTATTTTTAGAATATTGTTACACATAATATTATATCATATAGTATCTTCCCAACCTCCAATACATATCATTACATTTCATGCATTTAATTTCATAGAAGATATAATGATTAATTTTGTTTGTTATGGTTAATGTTTAAAATTTAAAACAATTAAGTAAGTATTAAAGGTTTAGTTAGAATTAAAAACTAAATCAATTAGACATTTAATATAAAAGAAAGGACGTTACATTTTCAATTTGAGTTTAATGAAAACTGACGGTAAAGTAATTACAGTAGCTTTATACATTTGAAATGAAGAAATTCATCAGGTCACGTGAATGTAAAAGTAGCTTTCTTTAAAAAATAATATACTATATAATAAAATAAAAGAAAGGCTTAACTTGAGTTTTACAAAAAAGAAAAAAAAAAACCTGCACAAAAAGCATTTCTCTTTTAACACGGAAAAAGTA
The DNA here is from genome assembly GCA_032173675.1 of Gastrolobium villosum. Classification (NCBI taxonomy): domain Eukaryota; kingdom Viridiplantae; phylum Streptophyta; class Magnoliopsida; order Fabales; family Fabaceae; genus Gastrolobium; species Gastrolobium villosum. The sequence continues at coordinate 68,028 of JAVKPL010015926.1, forward strand.
CGCTCATCTCTTATCATCCTCTTTGCGAAAATCTCGAAAACAAGAAACTGAGACAAAACCCCATTCCAAGAAGTCTCCGATTCGAACAATGTTTTCTCTCTCATTCGCATTCACTTCGTAGAAGATCTTGCTCATTTACTTTTCACATGTTCACTCTATGGTTGTTGAATCTCTTTGTGCATTAGAAGAATGTTCGATTCAATTGTTCTTTCTGGGTATAAATAACGCTGATCTTTCTTGAGGGAGCAATTTATACAAAATATTTTGGGGCTTCATTGTGGTATTTTCTGACCAACTCAAATCTTTTATAAATCTTTGATTTAAAGCATTTAATCTGAAATTTTCAGATCTATTATTTCACATGCTTTAGGATTTTAGTTATTTAATTTGAATATTAAATTCTTGAGTTGTTCATTGGCATAAAGATTTACTGTTAAAATTTGGAATCTGATTTTTGTATTTTCATTGTGATATTTTCTGTTAAATCAGATTTCTTGGTGTCCATTGATTAGAAAATTAATTGTGTAATATCCAAGCTCTTTAGTGCATTAATTTTAGATATTTTGATACATATGTCATTGGATTAATTTTCTGCATATGGCATAAATTCGTGGAGCTTAGTTTGATATTATTGTGATATATTTGGTGTGATAGGACATTGTATTTTTGGGTTATTTCACTTGTTACAGTTCTGAAAAATTCTGTATTGGTTGTTAAAGTGGAGTAGTTATGTGCTGTAAATCTGTCCTAGGTGTGTGGGTGCAACCGTGTGGGTTGGCGACCTTGTGCTCGGCTTGAGAGTGTGTCTCAAGGCTTGGAGCCTCAAAAATCCACTAGGGAGAGTGGAGGTCTTGTGTGAGAGGAGTTGGTGAACTCCGTAGGTTCGGCTTGAGAGTATTCTTAGAGCTTGGAGCAGTGTAGCACTAGGAAGGTTTTTGATATTTTGTTTGATTGCATGTGTGACGCGTGTTTGACTGTATGACTGTTATCTGGACTGAAATTAGGAGCAGTGTAGCACTAGCAAGATAAAATTAGTAAAATTGTTATAACTGTATGACTGTTATCTGGACTGAAATTATAAAATAAATCGATAACTGTCAATCTTGTTGAGTTGGTGTGGTGATTGAACTTAATAGTTCAACTTTGTCTAGACTTTACATATTTAAGGATCTGCTAATAAAAAGTTTTTTAAAAAAGTTTAGAACACCTATTCACCCCCCTCTAGGTGTTCCGTAAGCGTCCTGTGTAAGAAGCCACTTGCCCAACACTCTCTTGCTCTAGGTAATTCATACATTCCATCAATTACCTTGTCTTATGGACTACAAGCATTGGTTAGTCATGTTGGAGCATCAATTAAGATTGAGGGGAATTAAACTAACCTCTCTAAGGTCCCATAACATCAAACAAGGCACCACAACTCATTAAAAGTTGATTTAGGCCTCCCAAAATACGAGTAATCGATTATGGCTCGAAAAGGAATTAAACACTCCACTATCAACAAGATGTAATCAATTACCTTTGCCAAGTAATCGATTACGTAACTAAAGTAATAAATTACTTCTTGAAAGTTATCGATTACTTTCAAGATAGTGGATCAATTTGAGTTTCTGCCAGTGAAGTATATGATTACTTCTTGGAAGTAATCGATTACTTCCTGGACAGTAAGCAAAGTTACCTTGTTTTGCTATACAATGGGGCATCTAACCCCTTCCATCATCCAAGGTGGTGTAATTGATATTTTATTGTATTCCATGCATAATCCTAGCTATCCATAAACTTATTACATAAAATCCATCCATGGATTTATCAAATAAGGCTTCAAGCCATCATTTTACATTAATTACATTTCCATACATAAACTTCAATCTAAAATATCATAGGTCACATATATACATCATTTGAGCATTAAAATTACATAATATGACGCTCTAAATATTACATATGCCATAATTACAATCCTTTAATCAAATGGACATCAAAGCTTATACAAAATGTATATGGCTATACTACAAACTCCTCAAAATACATCAAATCATTAGAATACTCCTAAGGACTAGGTAGACTCCTTTCCTCTATTGACACTAGCATCTCCATCTCCCTGCGATCCCGAAATATATTCCCTAACACAAGGTGAGGTAAATATCTCAGTAAACTAAGGGTCCTTCGAAGATTCATCCACTCTTAAGTTCACTTATGGTGCATAAGCATTAAAACAAGTATAATTATAATAACTTGAACCTGAGTAATGAGTAATTGATATTTTTCCATGATTATATGAGATTAATTAGGTAAGAAATCCAATTACTGTGATGTTAGTCACTTTTGCTATAAAAGTGCAATTACAGAGAGTTTTGGGGTAAAAAAGTAAATTAGAAAAATTTACCTGAAACTTGTAAATGAATTAGTGAGAGCTTAATTTATTATGTTTATGAGATAAAAACACATGTTTAGAAATATAAATTTTTGGCTAGGAAATAACATGAAAGTAAAGTTAAGTGAGTAAGTGAACAAATGGACCTCATTGACCAAGGTTAGTAAAAATTAAGTGACTTAAACTTAGTCATTTTATCACAAAAAAGAGAACCACTTTTGACATCTCCTTCCTCACTACCCAAAGAAGCCATTTTTGTGAGGCAAAAAAGCTTGTAATCCATAGATGGAGATAGAGTGGATGAAATCCATTGGTTCCAAAAGCAAAAGCTCTTAGAATCCATTCCTTAACAAATTCTAACCATCATCCTCTTATAAGAAGCCTTGTTAAGTAGATATCCCCCCTTAAACTTTCAAAATTTTGAAGAATCTTGGTGTTTGGTGTATGTTAGAGCTCATTGGTGCTTGGGAAACCTTTCTCCTAACATTTTAAGGTGATTTGTGGTAAGATTTCACAACTTCTTTCAAGTTTCTACGGATTTTCGAAATTCTTAGGTTTATGATGTATAATGCCATGAAAATTTATGGTGTGAATAGTTCGAGGTTGATTTGGATATAGCTTCTTTTGTAGAACATGCTTGGAATTGGTTCCTGGTAAAGAATAATCAAAGAAATCACCATTTAGACCACTTTGAAATTTTAGTCATGAAAAGTGTTAAGTCTTATGATATTTGAGGCTTGAAATGGTTTTTGATGGTGAATGCCATATTATTTCATGATGTAAAGTTGATCCTAGTGCCATAGACGTTGAAGAACAGCCATTGGAATCAACAATAGTTCAAGACCAAGTTTCTTGAATTATTGCCAAAGAGGGTAAGTCATGATTATGAATATATAAGGAGATTCTAGCCAATAGCTTAATGTTTTGGTGTGTTTTGTGATGTATGTTGATCACCTTTGCACAATTTTCATAGGTTGTTTTTGTGTTGAAGTTGGTAATTTTGGACATTTGAGCAAAAGATAACAGAAAAAGGAAGTCTACGACAAGTAAATTTCTGGACCTTGGGATTAATGCTTTTGTGTGTTTCAGCCGATGAGGAGTTCCTTGGAGTCAGATACTCAGGAAACAAAAGCATTTCTTGAAAGTACATTATATATATGGACTTTGTTTTGGAACAAAAGGGTTCCTTGGGGATTTGATGCCTTAGAGACAAAAGGGTCTCTTGAAAGGACCATGTTGTAGGGACTTCCCTTGGAGTTAGCCCGACGGGGACCTCCTGGAGATTAGATATTTAAGAAAGCAAAAGGATTTTCTTGGAAGTTTCCTGCGAGTTTAGTTGAGATTATGCATGAGATCATGTATTATATACTATGTTTATTTTCGATGATGTATGTAAAGTGAACAATAGGGTGGAGTGATCCTCCAAGGACCCTTGTTTGAAGAATCCATTTTAGGTACCTCCACAGATGGAGAGGGGGCATCACTTGGCAAGAGGCCAGGATAGAGCCTGATACATGGCATGTGGATATTTGTCTATGTTTTGATGTATAGATGACCTATAGACAAACTTATTTTGGTATATTCACATGAGACTGTGTACATTTCGAGGCCTATATGATGGCTATCTGTATTTTACATAATTCGGGTGTTGTATTTTGTTAAGAGAACAATGAACATGAATTATGTATTTTGGACAGTCCAGTATGATTATGTAATATGAACTTTCGAGTTTGATGACCAATGATGATTATGTAATATCAATTTTTTGGATGATATTCAAGAGATGTATTCATGAAAGGGATCATGATATGTAAATAAAAGTAGATAAATTGTTCATGATACAATGCACATGAGAATGTATGTTAATGTTGTATCTTGTAATGCAAGTAATGAAAGTAATTAATGGAAATGTAGCCTAATATGCAAAATCCATTGATGGATCCTATGAGTAGTCTAGTAGATATACTAGAATATGTATAAAATCATATATGTTGTTCATTAAGTGTTTCATGAGATTGGAAAAATGTCTCAAACCCTCCAATTGCAACTTGGTGATGTCCATTTTATTTCTAACTGATATGGTACATGATTTCCATATTCGGGTAGTTGATTACCATCACGGATGATTTGTAAAGTTTAAAGTGTTAAAGATATGAGGTGTTATTAACCATTATTTATAATGGTGAAGGGTAAGATCACGTAAGACTGAGATGCTAAATGATTGCATAATTGATTATGATTAAGAACAAATTAGTTAAAGTATATGCAATACATCTAAATGGAAAAGTGAGTCTTACACCAGGATAGTTTATGGGAACTACTTGGTAGATGATATTAAGTTGATTTATGATGTTCCGCACCATGAATAAGTTATAAATAAAGTATCTGAATTATGAGAGTACAAAATTAATTGTTTAAGTAGAAAGTAAAGGAAAAGGTTTATCTTTAATTTTAATTCAAATACTTTGATTGTAACTGCGCTTAGTATCATATGCAATGTTAATAAAACGGTTCTAGAACGAGATGTTACATAATACATCACATTTAATACAAATGACAATCAATCACATCAAAGCCATTCCTTGGGCAAACTTGCCAACTTAGGAATGTTCTCGTATGGCACTTCCAAGAAGAGTCCCTACAGGATCCCCTTCCCAGGTTTTAACCACAAAGAGTTGTTCCACACAACTAGCTCCAAGGGAAGTCCACACATTTATACTTTGAGAGAAGTCCCTAAGGGATCCCACTCCCAAAGAACTTCCGAGAAGATTCTCTACGAGCTCCCTTTCTTAGATTTAATCACACAACATTCTCCTGTCCAGGAAACCATATCAATTATGCATCACACAAAGCATATTATTATATTAGACATAATATCATATTTCAATGCAATTATACACCAATAATAAAAACCATTACTCCTATGGAGTTTGGTGAAACAAACAAAGAGACTAATCATAAGGTCCAAAAGCTTACCTCTTGAAGACATTCTTTTCAAAGTTCTCTTTGTACTCAATATTTCAACACCACCAAATTCACACTAGTAGCATCTATTCTTGAATTATTAAAAAATCAAAGCCTTGCCCAATGGAATGCTCCAAAGGTTGATCCTCCGCCAAAATTCTATTTGGTTCAATACTACATCACCAAAACATAAAAACCACTATCAAAATCCACTGTCAATCTATAAAACACAAAACCTATAATTTCTCAAAACCTAAGTCATCAAATCTTCATGAAAATTCAAGAAAGACGGTGGGTTTTTACCTTAAAGCTCCAAATAAGTGTAGAAGGAAGATTTTGCAAGCTTCAAAGAGTTAAAATTCTCTTCCTACACCAACTTCAAAATAGCGCCCACACTAATAAATGGATTTTCTTCCTACACAAAGCTTTTAGGTGGAAAATGATATGCGGGTTTTACTTTTCATGAATAGCTTAACAATTTTCGTGAAGGAAACTAATCATTTATATGGCTAAATCAAAAGTAGGTTTTCAAGCTTGATGAAATGGTGAAGGTTGGCCATGGAGGGAAAGCTTCACCATGGGAAGATGTAGTATATGAGAAATGCTCAGTGTCGTAATCTCTTTTGTTGCCATTTGACTTTAGTCAAATATCTAATTAACAAATTACTCATTTTCCCTTCTTGTTTAATTCTCTTCTAACTAATGACTTAGAACATCTAACATGTGCTTTTGGACTAATAAAAATTATGAAGTAGCTTTTCCACTAAATTATTTCTAAGTTCTAGGTAACTTTTGCTTAACTGCAATTTTACCTTAAAACTTTCATTATTTTCACTTTTTCCCCGAAAAGTGACTTAAATTGCATAATTAGATTTTCCATCTAATAAACCTCCCTCAACCACTAAGTAATTCTCAATTTCTCAATTTAATTGTTTGGATTTTTTACCTAACCCTAGGTTTTCAGAACCCTAACTCATGCTTTAAGCGCCTACCCAATATTGAGTATTGTTTCTCCAAGCTTCAAGCGCTACGTCTATGCTGCTAGTGCGAAAGTCAACTGAAATCACCTTTTTACCATGCTAATAGCATGGGCATGACACCCTTAGCACCATTATTGTTGAGGCCTCTATTTGCTCACGCCAGAAATCCCATTTCCACACTAGACGCACCAAGCATCAATTCTTTCTCACGCTAGTGGTGCAAACATGAAGCTACTAGCACCAACTAGTACGTGCAATTCTAATGTTGCAACTTTAATTTTTAATAAAGGAGATTTGATCAGGATTGGAACATATTTTCAAATTATAAGATTTAAAAAAAATATAAATCTTGCTGACAAGGATTATTGGATGGATGATTTCATTAAAGATTGATTGATGATTTGAATGGGATTTAAAAAAAATGAATTCAAAGATACAACTTCTTCATATATAAAAGGCAACCACTAGAAACCAAAAAAAGGGCATAATTGAAGAACGGTAAGACCAGAGAATTAAGATATCAAATGGAGTGAAGGAAGATCAGAGCAACTGGGAGATCGACCAACATTCATCCTTCAACTTTTCATCCAATTTCCTTTTCATATTTTATTTTGTTTAAGCCAGTTATGTTTGGTTAATTTCTTCTTTTTGGTTAGGGACATGGATCCAACATGAATCCTTGTTTTGATTTAATTCTTTCCATTAATAAATTATCTTAAATTTATTGCGTTTACCTCAAATTGCATGTTTAATTCTTCTATGACTTGATCAATCGTATAGGAATAAAGAAGGTTAGGGTTCGCAATAGACATATTGAGATTTTGATCTAGACAAGGGTAGAACATGAATCCTTGCGTGATCTAGAAATAGGCTTATGGGAATTGCGAACTTTTGTAATTCATCGCGCTTAAGGCTTAATCTAAAAGGAATTACTAAGACATTAGGGTTCCAATTGGGTTAAAGAACTAAGACATTAGGATTTAACCAATTAATTCTTATATGATGAATTGTTTGAAACAATTGGGATAAAATATTGTTGAATTGAATTAAATCATTTAAGGAGGATCGGAAGTGAAATAAACCCTAACTACAGTTTTCATTATTGATCTTTAATCCATCTTTTATTCATCGCACTCTATTCTTGCGTTCGTTATTACTGAGTAGTCGTTAATTGTCCATTTTATAATTTTCTTTCATTCAGTTTAATCATTGCTCTTTTTAAACCAATTTTCGATTTGTTCAAATTAAGGGGAATAGTAAAAATAGTGTTTGGAGTCCTTAATCCTTGTGGGAATGATATCTTTCTCCTCACTTTATTACTTGTTCGATCGATATATTTATCGTGAGCGCAACAAAGCATAACAAATTTCCTCCTCATCCTCTAAATCATCTTTAGCCTCCTTGGACTGAGCTTTAAGAGCTATACCTTTATCTTTCATTCTCACATTGTCCTTCCTTTGAGACTCTAGATGCATCTTATAGGTCATCAAGGATCCTGCTAATTGCTCCAGGTTGAAGGTTTTGGAATTCTTGATCTCTTGCAAGGCAGTGAACTTTGGGATCCAATCTTCTCTTGGGAAACTTCTTAGAATTTTCCTAACATGTTATTCAACTATGATTTCCCTGCCTAAATCACTTAACTCATTTACAATATTAGTAAAGCATGTAATCATATCTCCAATTGACTCTTTTGGTTTTATGGTAAATAAATCATATTGACGTATTAAGAGATCAATTTTAGATTATTTTACCTCATTGGTTTCTTCATTAGTTATCTCTAGTAGATCCCACATTTGCTTGACAGTTTTGCATCCCATTACCTGTTACGGATGGGCCACGTGGTGGGCTGATAGGAAGGCCCAATCGTAACAAGAGGGCACCTATTTACTTGAATGACTATTTTCAATGATGTATTGGTCCATCTAGGAGCCCAATAGAGACTATGTTGATAGTAGTAATTGTATGTGTGAGTAAAGTGTAAAAGGAATATATAACCCATGAAAGGGGTATGAGAAGATATTCAGAAAATTGTTGGACAATTTCCCTCTCTTTTCTCTTCTCTCTCTCATCTTAACTGAATCTCTTTCCTTCTCATCTAGATCTAGAAAATACCTTACAATTGGTGCTTTCATCGAACATCTCTCCCTCCCTCATGGCTGAGAATACACGTATGCGTGATTTACAGCAACGCTTGGAGGCATTAGAACAGCAGTTTCAGGCTGCTGAACTGATTCGTGAACAGCAACATCTGGATCTGCAGGAATCTCAATCTCAACTGCATGATTCTCAACAACAGATGCAAGAATCACAGAATCGTCTCCATCAAGATCTCACTCGCTTGATTGATTTTCAGCAGTTGAATCGGGGTCTGTTGGGATCTGGTCCTTCAACGGGTAATGCCGCTGGTGCTGATACTTCCAGATCTCGCCAAGTCAAATTGGATTTTCCGCGTTTTTCTTCTGGCGATCCAACTACATGGATCACTGTGGTGGAAAGGTATTTTGCATTTTATCAGGTTCCTATTGCTGATCGTATGAATCTGGCCGCATTTCATCTTAATGAACCTGCTGCTAGTTGGTTTTATGGTGCGGATCAGAATGGCTTAATGCCTGATTGGCGAACTTTTTGTATTGCCTTGATGCGTCGTTTTGGACCATCTGAATTTGAGGATCCGGCTGGTACGTTGGTGAAAATACAGCAGTCAGGATCCGTTCTGGATTACCAGTCTTCGTTTGAAAAGCTGGTGAGTAAGGTTCCAGGGTTATCTGCCACACTGCTGCGCAGTATCTTTGTGTCCGGTCTCAAACCACACATTCGACGCTCCGTTTTGACTAGGCGACCAGTTGATTATCATGAAGCCTTTTCGTTAGCAAGGGTGTTTGAAGATCAAGCCACCGATCACAAATTTGTTCGTTCGTGGCAACAATCTCCGAAATCGATTACACCACCAGTCACGGCGGTTGCTCACCACACACCTCCGATTCCGGCAATTCCAATTCGCCGTTTATCACAAGAAGAAATGTTACAAAAGAGGGAGAAGAACCTGTGTTACAATTGCGACGAAAAATACTCTTTCGGGCACAAATGCAAGGGTCGTCCAACTCTTTTATATCTCGAAGGAGAGGATTCTGATCATGATCCAGGACCCACACATGATACTGATGATACCACTATACCTGAACCAGTACCTGAAATCAGTTTCAATGCCATGTTTGGACATCGGAGTCCCAAATCCTTTCGTCTAGTTGGTTCTATTACTGGCAAATCGGTTCAGATTTTGGTGGATGGCGGAAGTACACACAATTTCATTACTCAACGTATGGCTTTGTTCCTTGGTCTGACTCTACATCATATTAATCCCTTCCTAGTGCAGGTTGGCAACGGTGAGGCCTTACAATGTACAGCTTCTTGTCTGGGAATTTCCTTGAACTTACAGACCCATGCTTTTCTGGTGGATTTGTTTGTGCTTGAGCTCACGGGTGCGGATGTCGTTTTGGGGATCCAATGGTTATCCACCTTGGGTCCTATTATCACCGACTATGGACAAATGGCTATGACCTTCACCCACAACAATTCCACTATAACCCTCCAGGGGAATCACCCTTCATCACCCTCACAAATTTCCAATGCCCAATTTCATAAATTAGTTTCCCAAAACTCAGTTTCTTCTTATTTTATGTGTTTGGCCAGCACTGATTCCTTTAGCTCCACAGCCCAGCTTCCACCCCCACCACCTTCGATTCAACAGCTTTTGAACCAATTTCACGATATATTCACTACTGCCCAAGCCTTACCCCCAGACCGTGCTAACAACCATCAAATTCACCTCCTACCTCATGCTAAACCTATTCAGGTCCGACCCTATCGATACCCCCATTTCCAGAAAACCGAAATTGAAAATATGGTGCGTGATATGTTACAGACTGGGGTGATACGGCCTAGTCAGTCCCCTTTTAGCTCTCCGGTGCTTTTGGTTAAAAAAAAAGATGGGACATGGCGATTTTGTGTGGACTACAGGGCACTAAATGCCATCACCGTGCCGGATAAATTTCCCATCCCAACTGTTGACGAATTGCTTGACGAGCTACATGGGGCATGCATTTTTTCGAAGCTCGATCTTCGATCGGGGTATCATCAGATAAGGATGAACCCCAGGGATATCCATAAGACAGCTTTCCGAACCCATCATGGGCACTTTGAATTTTTGGTGATGCCTTTTGGTCTCTCCAATGCCCCTGCTACATTTCAATCCACTATGAATCAGGTTTTCCATCAATTTTTACGCCGATTTGTCGTCATATTTTTTGATGATATATTGGTGTATAGCCCGTCTCTCCAAGCTCATGTTGATCACTTACGGCAAGTGCTGCACACTCTCCAGATTCATCAATTTTTTGTGAAGCAATCGAAATGTTCTTTTGCTGCCCACACAATACAGTTCCTGGGCCACATTATTTCTGCTGAGGGAGTTGCGCCAGATCCCTCAAAAATTCAAGCAGTACAGGAATGGCCCTCACCGAAAACGGTGACTCAATTGCGCGCCTTTTTGGGCTTATCAGGTTATTACCGCCGATTCATTCGCGGTTACGCATCTGTGGCTGCACCACTTACAGATCTATTATCCAAAGATGCGTTTATTTGGACTTCCACGGCGGATCACGCGTTTGCAACACTCAAAAATTTGTTGACAAATGCTCCAATCCTGGCCTTACCCAATTTTACGGTTCCGTTTATTGTGGAAACAGATGCCTCTGGGGTGGGCATCGGAGCGGTATTATTACAGGCGGATCATCCAGTTGCTTTTTTTAGCCGCAAGTTATCCAAATTAATGCAATCAAAGTCAACTTATTTTCGTGAGATGTATGCTATAACCACGGCGGTGGCTAAGTGGCGGCAGTACTTGTTGGGTACGCCTTTCGTCATCAGGACGGACCACCGTAGTTTGCATCACTTGATGTCACAAGTGATCCAAACACTAGACCAGCAACAATTCCTCGCGAAATTGTTGGGATTCAACTTTACGATTCAATATCGACCTAGAAAGACAAACACCGCAGCTGACGCCTTATCACGGCAACCGGCGGCGGATGCCACATCCAGCCTTACATCAGAATTCATGGCTTTCAGTACACCCACTTCTCCCTACAATTCCACTATACAGTCGGATTTACAACGTGATACCTATGCTACTCGAATCATACAAGATTTACAGACAGATCCTACTAAGTGGCCCCATTGGTCCTATAAACAGGGCCTGTTATTCCACAGGAATCGAGTTTACATTCCGATGACATCTTCCGTGATTCCGCTTCTTCTTCACCAGTTCCATTCGTCCAAGGTAGGTGGTCATGCTGGAGTTCGGCGAACTCTTCTCCGTGTGGGTGCGTCGTTTACATGGAAGCACATGAAAAAAGAAATTCAGCAGTATATTCAACATTGTGAAATATGTCAAAAGACAAAGTCCACGAACCACTTACCTTACGGATTGTTGCAGCCACTCTCGATTCCGGACGCCATCTGGTCGGATTTGTCCATGGATTTCATAACTCATCTTCCCAACTCAGGGGGGTTCACTGACATAATGGTGGTTGTCGACAGGCTCACAAAGGGGGCACATTTTGCAGCATTACCTCAGAAATATTCCGCGGTGAAGGTCGCTCAAGTGTTCTGGGACACCGTTGGAAAACTACATGGTCCTCCCCGTTCCATCATATCGGACCGTGACCCCATATTTACAAGTGCCTTTTGGAAAACTCTTTTTCAGTTGCAGGGAACGAAGCTGCATTTCTCGTCTGCGTATCACCCGCAATCGGATGGTCAGACGGAGCGAGTAAACCAAAGCCTGGAACAGTACCTCCGTTGTTTTGTTCATGAGCATCAGACCACCTGGAGTCGTTTCCTCAGCTGGGCTGAGTTTCATTACAACACCGCTTACAATCACTCCACCAGGACGACTCCATTCCAGGCCACCTTTGGTCGCTCCCCACCGTGTTTGCTGGTTTATACGTTGGGCTCCACGCCGTTGGAAGCTGTTGACTCAGACCTTCGGCAACGTTCTTTGATTCTGTCATCATTAAGGCAGAATCTCAGAAAGGCACAACATTTAATGAAAATACAAGCAGATAAAAAAAGAAAGGATCATACCTTTCAGGTTGGGGACCATGTCCTTTTGCGTCTACAGCCGTACCGACAACTAACCATTCATCGCCGTTCGTCCCACAAACTCAGTTTACGGTTTTATGGACCGTTTGAGATTTTGGAACGGATCGGCAACGTGGCTTACCGCCTTCAGCTACCAGAAGGTTCGAGGGTCCATCCGGTCTTCCATGTCTCCCTCTTGCGGCCCTTCTTCGCGAATGGAAGGCACAAGATTCACCCTTTCACGTCGGAGGTCCAGAGCACACCACCCATGCATGTCCCCACAGCGGTTGTGTCCAGCAGAACCATCTGGAAACAAGGACGCGAAACGCCACAGGTACTGGTGCAGTGGCAGGGCCTTCCTCCAGAAGAATCAACGTGGGAAGACGAACGCAGTATGAGGGATTTGAGTGTCTCAAGGGTTCCGGTTGTTTCCAAGCTTCAAAGAGAAAATGGAAGGGAAATGGTTGCTGCAGCTAATGAAAAGGGTAGGGTATTTGGTGCACTGGGGAACGCACAAGTCTCTGACGCTAGTAATGAGCAGAGTTCCCTCGAGCAGGTAAATTCATCAATGCCAGCTTTGGGGACCGCGAAGCGTGCTCAGGACTCCGTTCCACTGGCCAATGCGGGAGTGCCAGCTGGAGCTCGACTGGCGTGTCCTGCAACACTCCCAACAGTGGAGGCCAGCTGTTTTCCATCTACCAGCTTCCAGAGCCTTCCCACCGACGCACGTGGATGGCCACTTTCTGCGGATGGGCCACGTTTCATTGGGCCTGTGACTCAAGTGCAGTTGGGGAACTCATCCAATGCACGTGCTGCGCAACGTCACGCGGTAGGTCCAATACGAACTGGGCTCGCGGTGCAAAGAGCCCAAGAGGATCTCGCTCAGGAGGCAGCCTCACTCCAAGCTGGGCTCGACGTGCAGGAAAACCAAGAGGATCTCGTGGACGAGATTTGTTCCCATGGGGAAAGGACTGTTGCGGATGGGCCACGTGGTGGGCTGATAGGAAGGCCCAATCGTAACAAGAGGGCACCTATTTACTTGAATGACTATTTTCAATGATGTATTGGTCCATCTAGGAGCCCAATAGAGACTATGTTGATAGTAGTAATTGTATGTTCACGTGTAAAAGGAACATATATAACCCATGAAAGGGGTATGAGAAGATATTCAGAAAATTGTTGGACAATTTCCCTCTCTTTTCTCTTCTCTCTCTCATCTTAACTGAATCTCTTCCCTTCTCATCTAGATCTAGAAAATACCTTACATTACCTTATTGTACTTTTGTGTTCCAAGGTTACAATGAATAATTTTCTTGGCTTCTGCATTGAATTATAGTTTTCTCGAATTTTCATCGGTATGTTTAGCAACAGGCTTAGGTATGATGTTTCCATTTTCATCTCTCGTGATCTAGAAGACCCAACAACAATAGCTTATAAGTCTTTCAAACAAATCTATAATAAATGATTTAACATTTGACTTTGTCCATACAGAGAATGTGTTGGGCTCACCAACAATAATTTAATTGGTCTCCTTTGATCAAATCAATGAAGTAGAATTAGAAGCTATCTTTTCGTCTTTATCTAAAAACACAACAGAAATTGGGGCGAGTTTGTGACTTAATGAGCAAATAATGAAGAATATAACAAAGAAGGTTTTGTACATGTCATGGTATGAGTGAGGAAAGCTCCAACTTGGTTAGTATTTGTTAGTATGAGCTTAGGGAGTTGTTAGCTTACTCTTAGAATGCAGTTAGGTTAATAGTTAGTTGATATTAGTTGTTGCAGGAATATCGCTATAAATAATATTGTGTTTGTACTCATGTGAATAACTAACACTTAGAATTCTATTTCTCAAATTCTCTTTTCTCTTTACGAGTTCCCACTCTCGTAATAGTACAATAATATAAAAATTGTACTAATTAATCCTAAAATCTTTATTTTTGCCTAAATCGATTCACATATATAAGTATTTTTTTTTTTTTTTTTGGGTAAACTATAAGTAAAAACTTTATTAAAATCATATGCTTGCTTAAGTAAAGATATATTCAAATAGAACTACAAATGACTCCCCATTTAAGGGAATTCTCTCACCCATATCAGAGTCAGGCTCCCTGCTTAAAATAAATAAATAATTATAGTTTCTTTGTATATAAATAAGTCATGGTGCATTGAGGCCAACACATACGGCTTTAGTTGAAGTGGTCTGAAAAAAGTCTTTTGCTTAGAATTAATTAAAAAACATATATAAATCATAATATATACATTCATGTTGTCATCCCCAGTAAAAAAATATAACATGGGTGCATAAAACATGTATATTTTTTCTTAAAAAAATAATATTCCACCTATATTGCAATGGTTTTCAAAACTCAACCACAAAAAGTAAACGATTCCCAAAAATTATGATACCTTTTCATATCATGTGTTAGATGATGTGATAAAACATGATTTAATGATATCGTAAAACCTTTTTATATTGATAGTAAATTAAAATTAAACCCACAAAATTATTTTTAAACTCTTATAATACATTTTGTTTATCGTCTCCTCGAAAAATTGTATGAAAAAATTATATTCAAAGTTTTTGGATGCTAATAGTAGATTCAAACCCCTCAAGGGCGTGGGTTCAAACCCCGCTGGCCGATGTGAGGACTTTGTTGGTGGGTGATATGTAATCCCTCCCAGAAATCCTCAAAGAGGTTGGGGGTCTTCCCTGACCCTAGTGGGATACCGGTGTCTAACCCCACTTAAACTTTATGTATTCCAAAAAAAAAAAAAAGTTTTTGGATGCTAATAGTAGATTATCTTCTTTGTTTTTGGATGCAATCAATTTAATCCAACGATTTTTTTTTTTTGGCTTAATCGACTAAAGAGGGACAGATTGATAGATAATTCTGAATGAGGAGCAAAATGGTTATTAAATAATTAATGAGGGGTAAAATGGTGAAAATACCCTAATGTAAGACCCCAACATTGACATTCATTTTATCTATAAATGCAAGATAAGAGTGATACTCTACATTTAGAATGAAATAAACAGTGTCACATATTTGTCTTTTTTTTTTTTTATATATACAATTGAGAATTGAACATATAATCTAATTTGTCTCTTAATTTTTTCTACTGTTACTCAAAACAAATTAAAGAACTTTTTTGGAACGGAATTTGCAAGGCCTTTTGTGGCTGAACAGTTAATATGTACTGGTTTGTGAGCAAAGAGTAGTGAAGTATATTAGGGGCTTGGTTTACTTGAACTAAAATATTCCAATTTTTCCTAGTAAGTTAGAACTAAGATGTAGGATATTCATACTATCAAATTTTTCAACTATCACTTTACTACCACTCCAAGCACCATTGGATTAGAGGAAAAGTTAAATGAAGAGAGAAAAAAAGAAAATAACTTTTGACTCCAATGGTGATTAGAGTGGTAGTAGAAAAATTTGGTAGTATGAATATCCTAACTCTAAAACTAATATATCCTTTACAAGTGGTTTGAGCTGCTACACTTAATGACTTGATGAACAATTATATGCTATTGTCTGTTACATGTTCAAAGAGTTTTGTATCTGTCTATCATAGTTCTTAATTCTTATACTTAAAGTAGATATTCCGTTTGCTCCCTAAATTTCTTTTAATCAAAGTTGGAAACATCACCAATAGTGGCAAAGTACGTGGCCCGCCCCGCCAAAAAATGAGCTAGCCTGCCCCGCCAAAAAATGAGCTAGCCTGCCCCGCTTTTGAAAGTGGGCTGAAAAACTTAATCCGTCCCGTCCTATTTGGCGGGTTGGCCCGCTGATCCAAACTCATTTTACCGGCTCTAATCACCGAGAAGAGGAAAGTAGGAAAATAGGGGCAATGGAGGCAGAGGAAATGCAGGGACATGAAGCAATATGCACTTTTCAAAAAATGAAGTCAACGAAGTTAAGGGAAAAAATAAAATAATCGTCGCCTGAGAGATTCGAACTCTCGCGGGGAAACCCCATGTACTTAGCAGGCACACGCCTTAACCACTCGGCCAAAGCGACTTCGATATCTTAGTTCATGTAGTAAATATATTTCAATCCTGTTATGTAGATTATGGGCCTATATTCAATAGCTGTTCAACCTATCACAGACCTTAAACCGTCACCTACTGTTTCTCTCATGAATAGAAATGACTCCAAGTCCAAAAGTAGACAGTAACATCAATTACACTCTGTTATCATTTTCAGTTTCAACCATTTTTTTAAGGATTTTTACGCTATTCAATAACAATGCGTTTGCACACCCCCCCCTCCCCCCAAAAAAAAAATAGGGGGAAAAAACAACATATATAGACATTGATATTTGAACACTAGCAGATTGATTTTCAGTAACCACGAGAGATCAAATGTTAAAATGTTTGATGCTAATATAAATAAAAAATTGATTTATATATAACAAGAGACCTAGGGTAAAATCACTTCAAAGGATACACACCAACACGTGACACGATAATTATGACACGGACACAAGAAAACCATAAAGTTATGAGAATTATAAAAGATTTAATATTTATCATGTTGTAGGAGATAAATTTATTTTTTATACACATATACAAATGTGTGGCCCATGTGAGGAGAAAAAAAAAATATGGGCTCTACATATTTTTATGAGTTTGTAAGAAATAAATTTATCTCTAACAACATGAGAAATAAATAAACCCAATTAAAACAAAAATGAGTCAATTCGCCTTGCCTTATTCATAAAAAATGGCTCCAAAATTCTAACTCGCCATGCTTAAATTCAAATCCAATTAATTGTTTTATTAGGAGAATTTTTTTTTTTTCTAATCCAAAAGAAAAAGAGAGAATTTTCGTTTAGCACCTTTAATTTACTACTCAAGGTTTGTGTTTTTGGATAGATTCTCTCTATTACGTTATCTCGATGATATGATCAAGTTAAAATATGTGCAAGTATAATTCATGAGTGTAGAAAAAGGCAAAGGAGAAAGATGGGAGCACCAATGGCCGGCAAACACACCATACTAGCAATAGTTATCAAAAAATTATCTTGTTCAAAGCACATTTGGGAAGTTTTGTCATAACAGAGTAGTCAGACGCGTCGAGGCAAGTGACACGTTTAGTCTCGTCAAAAGCCTGATGTGTTTCCCGTCCACGTCAGCATACTTCGTCAAATTTCCCTCCAAGTGGCGTGCTGCCAGAGAGTCGCCTAATGTATTTGACGGCACTAGTCCCGTCAACAAACTTGATGCCATGTGTCGCTTGACTAGATGCGTCAAAAATTTGACGGCACTCGTTGAAATAAACAATCCCCCGGTCCTTCCCTTCGCACCTTCATTTCACCATTCTCCCGCCCTCTCTAAAGTTCTCCCACACTGTCTTCCTTTTTTCTCTCCTTTTTCTCTAAATCCCCCTTCTATCTCTACCCAAGCTTCCTTAGCTGCTTCAAGTCCCTCCTCCCGTTGTGGTTTGCACTTTGCAACGCCTAGGAAAGTTGTTTTTTCTTGTTATTTATTTTAGTTAATTGTCATTTTATTTGTTGGGTATAAAACCCTAGAATAGAAAACTATTCAATAAAAAACCCTAATGTAGAATTAGTATTTTAATTAAATAGTAATTATAATATATTAAACCCTAGGATAAAATACCTATTTAGTAAAATAATTAATTAGTCATGAAATTACGAGAGTAATTATAGTTGGTATATAATTAATTTTTGAATTAAATATTAAATAATATAATTTAGGATACCCTAGGATAGAAACCTATTTAGTAAAATAATTAATTAGCAATAAAATAATTAAATATTAATTATATTTAATTTTTTAAGTAAATAATAATTATAATTAAAGAAAGAATAGGATATAAACATTTTAAAAAATTACATAATTAGTAATGAAATAATTAAATAATTCATAATTAGCATCTAATTATTATTTTAATTAAATATTAAATATAATTTAGCGTACACTTGGATAGGGGCAACTAGATCCGCATAACCCAGATGACATTCCCATCGACTTGCAACACCACCTGATGTGTGCAAGTTTCTGGCATGCGGCTCACATGAGATGATTATCGATATTTGTAACTTTTGATTTAATTACATTCATTTATTTTTTAATGATATTGATAACATAGGACCATTGTATTTCTGTTATAAATTGATTTATTTGGCAGATTAACCATGGGCTTATTACTGCATTGGTAGAGAGGTGGAGGCCGAAGACTCACACCTTCCACATGCCTATTGGAGAGATAACTATTACTTTATAGGATGTAGAGGCCATTATGAGTTTATCCACTAAGGGGCGAGTAGTTCCTGGCTATACATATGGCAACTGGCGGAATGTAAACCATCATAATATGGGAGTGACTCCACTGCCAGAGGATTTGGAGGGCGGTAACTTGAGGATGAGCTCATTGACCATCATTGGCGTTATTGGATTGAGCACTCAGCTACTTCCGAGGGCTAGATTATATACGCACGTGTTTATCTGATGCATTTTTTGGTGGGTTTTTGCTGTGTGACAAGTCTAGTTCAGTGGTCCCTTATCGATTCATACAATTATTGGACGAGGACTTTGAAGTTTGCCTACATACAGCTAGAGGTCTGCTGTACTCGCTACAATATTTCGTGAGTCATGTCAGGCCACGTCATCTTCGGCCAAAGATATTGGGGATTGTACCTTGTTGTTACAAATATGAGCATGGGTCAGATTTCCGACCAAAGCAACTCTGATTCCATTGCCGATTGACGCAGCTAATCACTACGGACGACAGTGAGGAATTTGCATAATTTTGTTGTGTTGCTTTCACAATGTTGTATGGTATATGTTTTGACTGATGGATGTAATTATTTACATCGTGCTTGTGTTTGTTGTTGTGTTACATATTATAGGTTTAATAATGTTGATTTGCGGCTATAGCGACGTCACCTGAGGGATTATTGGATAAAGCTTGACCAGATGGGTCGAGATAACGTAAGCATAATTAAATTTTGAGTGTTTGTGTTTTCAACTGCTATAAAACGTGTCTGCGTACTGACATTTTTTTTGCTTAACACAGGTTGTGTGGGAGCCATATAATGGGTATCACTTCCTCGGTGCAAATGCTCACATACAGAGCATGTGGAGGGCGGTGACACCTATACTTGCTTTCCATATAGTCGAGATGCACTAGCTTGATTGTTGTATGCGACAATTTGGCATGCAGCAACACATCCCTGGACTTGCTGGACAACTGCGGGGTGCACATGATCTTACCCTACGTGGAAAGATCACTGAGGATTTTGAGGCCAAGTTGGACTTGTCTTCCACGCCTTCCTATAAGAAATGTGAAACCCAAAAAGACTAGTCACCCGTTCTTGTATCAGGATCATGAATAGCGAAGGTGAAGCCTTGACCATTTCTGCAATCCCATTAACAACATGTGCGCATTAGGAATAATATTTAAGTTCACTTATAAACACAGATAATTATCAAAACAAAGAGTTAAAGAATGCATAGTACCTATGATGGCCTCAGGAATAAACTCATAATCAAGCTGTCTGTGATCTTGGGAGAGGATTTTGCTCACATAACTATCATTTCTAACCCATTTACTAACCACCCAGCTGTTACTATTCTTCGGTTTAATTGCTCTTACTCGCCAATTGCAACCTTTGTTCATGGTTTCGACATTTCATAGACAACTAGGTCGTAGTACTCTCAACCACTACAACATGTTGACGTTCCTTCTTGCAGTAATATTCTATGGCGGCTTGGGCATCACGCTTCGATCTAAACTCTTGTTTCACATATATTTTCTCTCCTCTTATCCACAGACAACGACCTAAGCCTTCAACATCCAGTATGTCTTCGTTCGGTTAATCTTAATTAACATCATCATAGTGTGGAATCATGTTCAAAAATGGTATAACATCTGCATATAAACATATAATAGGGTAGATGTGAAAATATGGTAACTAATAAAAAATTAAGAATTAATAATATAACTCACGAACTAACCTGGTGATGGTAGAACAACTGTGACATAGGGGGTACCAGTCTCGCATTCCATGGGATTATCATGATGTTCATCACTTGCATTGGTGTCATTCTAATCATGGTCATTTGCCAACATAGTGTCTTTATCTTCTTTCTCTTACTCTTCATTGTCAGGCTCAACATCTACCATATAGTCATTTTCTTCTCCATGTGCAATAGTTGATTGTGTGGGTTGGGATACAGACGATGACACATAATGTGACTGACTATCAAGATCCAGCCCATAAATCGGTATCGATAGATCCTCTGATGTCTAAATATCCACATATAACTCAATAAATTGAGACGTAGTGTTTTGATGAATGTTCTTAGAAAAGCATCCATGTCCTCATCATCAAATATCTCAAGACCTACATATTTGTGGTTTCCACACGGGACTTTACTCGTAATTGAAGATATTACCTAATTTTGTTGCAGCTTTAACTTCTGACAGATCTTCTCATACAGATCGTCAATGGACATGCCTAGGACAATATACATTGTTATTTTTTCCCCTTCGAAGCTTAAACTTCCCGCACAGATACTTTTACTATCATTGTAATATACGAATGAACGAAATTGCTCCATTATAATAATGTTTTTATGCAAATAAAATACAAATTACAGGGTATATCATGGCTTACAATAAGGATGCGATAAATAACATGATAACATACAAAGCGTAATTGTGAACTATAAATCACAAATTGCAACTGATAAACAGTTTAAGTGGAAGAAAACGAAGAGTGAAAACACAAAGTCAAAAAAACCATTTACATAGGGTTTATATAAGATAAATGTTGTGAGTGAAAAACATTACAGTATGAAAAACTACAAGCAACTAAGATGACATTTCTTTCTACACACTGAACAATCCATTCAACTAATGAGGGGGTATATATGCACAAAACTTGGCATTGGTTAGGTAAGTTAAGTGGTCAGGATTTAATTTTACATAGGGTGTCAGGAATAATTTTTATTCACGGGAGTATAGTATGGCAAAAGCACCACACTTGTTACTTGCTTTATCACTCTCGTCGTTTTCTTGTGTCGGTGAGAAGAAGTGGGTGAGTTGGCATAGGGTCCCGTCAATGCCATTGACGGAATTAGCAAAAAGGCTGACGTGGATAACGAGTGTCATCAACTTTTTGACGTGTCTAGTCACGTTAAACCATTGATGCGACACATGGCGTAAAGCTTATTGATGGGACTGGTGTCATCAAATACATTACGCGATTTGCTTGTAGCACGCCACGCGAAGGGAAAATGGACGCAGTGTGCTGGTGTGGACGGGAAACACTTGACAAGACCAAACGCATCACACTGGACACATTTGACTGCTCTACTATGGCAAAACTTTCCAAATGTGCTTTGAACATGATAGTTTTTTGATAACTATTGCTAGTTTTTTTTTCACAAGTGGTGAGCTCCACCACATATTTTATCTATAGCATGAGAGATACTACCTATGTGACATGAGAAAAGAGAAACATGATAATAAGTGGATAAAAAGATAAGGCATAGTTGACCACCAATAGAAGCTTCTTCTCATGACGAGCGATTGGACAACACATAAAAGAATTTTTAAAAATAAAATAAACTCGACGACTCAATTCATTTTGTTATGGGTTTAATTCGTTTTGATCATCACTTTTGCGAGACGTGTTAAAATGAGTAGATACGCTGGGATTAATAACCCAACCCTCCTTAATGGCAGGGTAAATAGGCTGATACCCTTCTACCAGCCTGATACCCAACCCTCCAATTGCTGAGATTAATAACTCAACCCTCCATAATGGCAGATTAATAATTCAACACTCCTTAGAGTTCTTATACATGCATCTTCCTAATATCCTTTTACCAGCCTTCTGTAACTGAACTTATTAAGCACTAACTAACTCCTATTTACAAGCAAATGCCTAACAACAACTTTTCACTTCTTTTTACTATTACACAAAACCTATCACCACTGTTTAATAGCTGAAACTACTGATGAACATAATCTTGACTTCCTACACGTAACAAATAATCACAACCTAGGGTTGGCCAATAACATTCAAGAGGACAATATGGAGAGGGAAAGAAATATTGAAGTACAAAATGGAACTTGGAGAGATAAAATGAGTGGCAAATTTGAGGAACTACTTGTGAAGAGAATGAGGGAAAGAAAAGAATTTTCTAAAATAATTGGATTATATGATATAATCCAATTTATATGGATACCTAAAACTTTTTCTATCATTATTTACTTTAATGGTGGAGTGATGGGGTATATGATAGGCGATTACACCTTAAAATTCATACAAACCTTTAGTTATGAGCATTGGTTTTTTTCCTTTTTTCTTCTTCTCATGCATATAATGATTGTTCCCCTCCCAACTCATACAAAGTTTCTAGTTATTAGCACCATCTTTATTTTCTTGTCATATAGATAATTGTAATTAATAAAAAATAATACACTTGAAAATTTTTCACTTTACAAAATTTTCTAGTACTGCCATTAAATTGTAAGAACTGAAAAGACAAATTACACTTTGGTGTAATTCAAATTTATTAATATCGTCGATGCTTAATGACAAATGCTATCTTAAAATTTACAAATAAAAAGAATCTACACGGGATATAACAATGTGGTAATGGTTATATCTTTTGGAGAGAGGACCTGATTTCAATTCTTGGGATAAAAAACCTATATATGAAAGGAGAGCTTTATTAGAGCGAATCGTACTCTCACCTATAACATATCTATAACTGTTGCAAACCCTTCTAATAGAACAATAAATAAAATAAAGGGATTTGATTTTCTCATGTTGCATGAGAATTCAACTCTCATGTTGTGACTCAACTAGTGGTGGGTTCCACATTTTAAAAAAAAGAAAAAGTAAAGAAAAGCTTTACACGCAAATCGAATAGTCACAACATGATAATTGAATTCTCATGTAACATGAAAAAATGTTTTCCCTAAAATAAAACCGTCAAATGTTGTGATTACTATCAATTAACAAACAAATAAGAGAAAAAATTCACAAAATTATATTAATCTTACAACAAAAAAATAAAATGTATTAATTAAAATGGTTAAGAGAATAACAAAATTCAAAAAACAATCGAGGCCAGATTTTTGACTTTTTGCCCATGATCTAGGGCCATGGTATTGTCCAACTCCTAATGTTGGGCATATATACTTATACAAAATAAATAAAAAATGTCACACACACACACAGATATATATATATATATATATATATATATGAGACAGGTTATATTTACAAATTTTTTTATTTACAAATTCTTACAAACTATACTAAGTACGACCGGTCATACTTTAATCATGCAGTGTACGACAGGTCGTACTTAGTGTAATTTGCAAAAAAAGTTTGTAAACGGATCCTATATATATATATATATAGGTAGGATCCTTTGACACCGGTGTCAAAATTCAAATTTGACACCTCATCTGAGAGCCGTTAGATCAAAAAAGATCAACGATGTCACATGCTTACAAATCAGAGCCGTTGATCTTTTTTGATCTAACGGCTCTCATATGAGGTGTCAAATTTGAAATTTGACACCGGTATCAAAGGATCTTATCTCATATATATATATATATATATATATATATAAGGAAATAGTTTTCTCATGTTACATGAGAAAACTTTTCTTTCCTACACACATAATAAATGAGTGGGGTCCATAAAAAAGTAAAAAGATAAAAAAACCAAGGTAGGACCCACTCATTTATTATGTGTGTAGGAAGGAAAAATTTTCTCATGTAACATGAGAAAACTTTTTCCCATATATATATATATATATAAAAGAAAAGTGTTTGTCCTTTTAAACGATACAACTTGTGTCATTTTATTCTCACAAAGAAGAAGGACCCACACCTTTATTTTTTTTCCACTTTCCCCCATAATTTATCTCTTTCTCTCACTTAAAATGACACAATTTTACATTTTTAAAATGACACGCATTTTCCCTTATATATATAGGCTTAGGTTTTGTTCAAGGTCCGAGTACTTAAAGCTGACTCAATTTTGACTTAAATCTATGAACAAATTTTTTTTTTTTTGAGTTAACCCAATTCTAATTACTTCTTTGAGGAGAGTTGACTCCCTCCGGTATTTCCACAAGCATCGACTCTTTGAGTATAAGACTAATCCCGAGTGTGGAGCGGGTCAGGAATGACCCTTCTCAATGGTGGCATATGAAGATCAAACTGAGACCCTTTCCTTTCCACCTACTCAGCTCTTTTGCTACCAACTGAGCTACCACTATCTGGTAATGCATAAACAGTTTTAGTCATAATGCTGATGCAAGGCTACTATTACACATGGACACTGTTGCTCGGCCCATTATTCACCAACAGTCCAAGCCCAACTCATTGAACCAGAAACCTGATGCTCAAAATGCATCACATACATATGGACAAAACCATGATAGAATAGCCAAGTAGTTAACTTTGTTATTTCAATTAGATAAGTTAGTTTTCCTTTCCCGCAAATTACGGATTCAGTTACGGATTCAATTTTTCATTAGAATGATAGGTATATATGCCTTTGTAAGATTCATTTTCTGTTTAATGAGAATTCTGCAGATTTTATTTTGTCTTGAGCACAATGCTCTGCGTCTGCGTTTCTTGCTTTCTCAATATGGTATCAGAGCTCATCTAGCTCTGGTACTTTGCTTCATCATCTTTCTTTCGAGATCTCAATCTTGATTTGTTTCTTGCAATTCTTTTGATATGGAGAATCAGGTTCCTCTGCCTGAGTTTCTTACAAATCCATCTTATCAACTTTTCTTACATCCGAATGAAAGTCCCTCACAATTGTTAGTTTCTGTACCATTGAATGGTAGAAACTATCATGCTTGGGCTCGTGCTATGTCTATGGCACTCTTGACAAAGAATAAGCTTGGTTTCATCAATGGAACCATTGTTGCACTAGATCCAGAATACCAAGCCTGGGAACGTTGTAATACCATTGTCACTGGATGTTTACAGAGGTCAATTTCAGAAACCATAGCTCAATCAATTTTTTGGATTGAAAGAGCTTCAGATGTTTGGTGTGATTTACGTGATAGATTTTCACAATCAGATGTTTTTCGCATAGCTGATCTTCAAGAAGATTTGTACAAGTTGAACCAAGGGAACAAGAATGTTACTGAGTATTTCACTCATCTAAAGACTATGTGGGATGAGTTGGAAAGTTTGAAGCCTCTTCCTTCTCCTGCTGTTCCATGTGATTGTGGAGCCATAATTCAAATGAGAAATTCTCGAGATCAAGATCAGACTATACGATTTTTGAGAGGACTAAATGAGCAATTTGCTCAAGTTCGATCTCAAATTATGCTCATGGAACCCTTGCCGAATGTAGTGAAGGCTTTTTCTCTTGTTTCACAACGTGAACTTCAGTTTGCATCTGAGGATCATCAGATTAATGCTCCTAATTCTCAAGTTTTTGCAGTGATGGGAGATCAAAACAATTATAGGCGAGGAAATCCTAATGCTGGATGTAGTTATAGAGGAAGAGGACGTGGATCCTATGGAAGAAACTCACCAAACAGGATTTGTACTCATTGCCAAAGAACGAACCATACTGTTGAAACCTGCTACATCTTTCACGGATTTCCACCAGGATACAGAAGATATCCAACTCCAAATACTCATAATGGTTCTTCAGTGAATGCAGCTCAAGGAGATGTTCAAGCTGAAAAATCTCCTTCTATGGATATGATTCATGGCCAATACCAGCAAATCCTCGATATGTTGCAAAAAAATTCAGTTGCAGATCCAACTAAGGATGGATCACCGGCACATTTAGTCAATGCTATTCATACTTGCAATTCAGAATTCAATAATTCTTCAGGTAATGACAAGTCCAAATGGATACTTGATACTGGTGCAACAGACCACATCACATATGATTTATCTCAGCTATCCTCCATTCGAAAAGTTAAGTCAGTTTTTATAACCTTACCCAATGGCTTAAATATCACAACCTCTATTTCTGGAACTGCACATATTTCTCCATTACTTGTGCTAACAGATGTATTTTTTGTTCCAGAGTTTAACATCAATATGATTTCTGTTTCCAAACTAACCACCACCAATGCTTATTCCCTCATTTTTAATTCTTCCTCTTGTGTTATACAGAAGAAGGATTCAAACTACCAGAGAATGACTGGTTTTGCTGAACTTCAAGATGGACTATATGTGGTTATGTCGTCAAAGGAACTGCCCTATATGTGTGAAAGAAATAAGGGACAGTGTTATTCTTCTTGTATTCCTGTAGAATCGATTGATGATTCCAATAACAGATGTAATAGGAAGATTTTTGATAATTCAATACTTTGGCATCGTCGGTTAGGCCATGTATCCAAATCTGTTTTACAACAAATGGCTATACAATTTCCTTTCATTCCTAAAGATCATGTTGATCCATGTGATGTATGCCACCTATCAAAATAGAAACGGTTGCCATTTCCTAGCAGTAACAGCTCTGCAAATGCAATTTTTGAAGTTCTTCATGCTGATATATGGGGCCCATACTCGGTTAGTTCCATATATGGTCATAGATACTTTCTTACACTAGTAGATGATTACTCAAAGTTTATATGGGTATTTCTTATGAAAACAAAAGGAGAGACTAGAAATCACCTTCAACATTTTGTTGCTTATATCAAAAATCAATGGAGCACTTCACTTAAGTGCTTGCGTTTTGATAATGGAGTAGAGTTTATCATGACTGATTTTTTTCTTAAAAGAAGGAATCATGCATCAACAAACCTGTGTTGAGACACCACAGCAGAATGGTGTTGTAGAAAGGAAGCACCAACACATACTCAATGTTGCCAGGTCATTATAATTTCAAGCCAATCTCCCAAATCCACTTTGGTGCTTTGCCATAACCTATGCCACTCATATTATTAACCGTACCTGCAGCCCAAACCTCAACTACAAATCTCCTTTCGAAATATTACTTGACAGACCACCCTCATTGGATCTTCTTCGAGTGTTTGGATGCTTGGCTTATGCATCCACATTGACTGCTCACAGATCAAAATTTTCTCCACGGGCACGAAAGGCAGTGTATCTTCTGTCCAAAGAAATCTTTATCTCACGAAATGTATTTTTTTATGAACACTACTTCCCTTTTCATCTACATCCAAATAACCCAACCCCAACTTGCTCAATTTTACCCAACAATAACCTCAATCCCACTCCTATCTCAATGACTGATATTGATCACCTTGACTCACTCCCAAACTGCCATAGCTTACCTAACCAATATCCGAATAACCCACTAAATACACCTTTTCCCACCCAAAACAGTGACATCAATCTACCAGTTGTTCATCTGCATGTTCCTGACTCTTTCTCCTTGACACATCAGCCTGCAGATGGAAACAATTTGCCAGCTGTTGAGCTGCATGCCCATGATTATCCCACACTGCCACATCAGATTAATGATGCAAACAATTTGATAGCTGCTGATACGCATAATTTGACATGTGTTGAGTCTCATGCTTCTGATTCCTCCACATTGCCTCTTCGTTCATCACGCATAAGGGTTCCTCCACGTTTCCTTGAAGACTACCACTATAGTCTATCTGCTGTTCACTCTACTCAATCTTGTCTAGGTAACATTTCTTCTTCTCTCATAATTGATCCCTTATCATCTATCATTTCTTATACCTCTTGCTGTACAGACTATAAGCGTTTTTGCTTAAATATCTCCACCCACATTGAGCCTTCCTCTTATTCCCAAGCCATTAAACATGAAGAATGGAGAAATGCTATGAATTCTAAATTATCAGCTCTATCCTTGAATAATACATGGTCCATTGTTGACCTTCCTGCTGGCAAAGTACCCATTGGTTGTAAATGGGTATACAAGATCAAATTTCGTTCCACTGGTAAGATTGAAAGGTATAAGGCTCGTTTGGTTGCGAAAGGATTCACCCAGATGGAAGGTGTGGACTACTTTGATACTTTTTCCCCAGTGGCCAAAATGACTTCCATCCGTGCTCTTCTTGCCTTTGCTGCAAGCAAAGGCTGGCTCCTTGAACAGTTGGATGTTGATAATGCTTTTCTTCACGGCGATTTGCATGAGGAGGTTTATATGACCCTTCCTCAAGGTCTCTCCGTTTCCAAGCCTAACCAAGCATGTCGTTTGACAAAGTCTCTTTATGGGCTTAAACAAGCCAGCCGCCAATGGTATAGCAATCTGTCTTCGGCTTTGATTTCTCTTGGTTACATTCAAGCCCAAGCTGATCACTCTATGTTTACGTTGCAATCTGGTGCATCATTCACAGTTCTATTGGTCTATGTGGATGACATAGTTCTGTCAGGGAATTCTGCATCCGAGATTCGTCGTGTCAAGGAGTATCTTCACTCTCGGTTTCGTATTAAAGATTTGGGTTCTCTCTGTTATTTTTTGGGCCTTGAGGTGTCTCGAACTTCTCGTGGTATTTTGCTTAATCAACGCAAATATTCCCTTGAGATATTATCTGAGACTGGTTTCCTTGCTACTAAGCCCTGTACCTCTCCTATGGATGACAGTGTTCGACTCAGTAGAGCTTCTGGTTTTCCTTTATCTGATGGCTCTTCTTATCGTCGTCTTGTGGGAAGGCCTCTCTATCTCACCACCACTCGGTCGGATATATGTTTTTCTATTCAGCAATTAAGTCAGTTTGTTGCTTCTCCTCTTGATACGCATCAGCATGCTGTTAACCGTGTTTTGCGTTACATCAAGGGTGCACCAGCCACTGGTATCTTCTTCCCTGCACATCCCAACCTCCAGATTAGTGCATTTGCTGACTCTGACTGGGCTTCATGCCCTGATACTCGTCGATCGGTTTCAGGCATGTGTATATTCATTGGTTCTTCCCTTATCACCTAGCGGTCTAAGAAACAATCAATTGTTTCTCGCTCCTCATCTGAAGTAGAGTACCGAGCATTAGCTTCTATTTCCTGTGAACTCCAATGGTTGAAGCATTTGTTTCAGGATCTTCACATTCCATGGAACAAGGCTGCTTCCGTTTTCTGTGACAATCGTTCCGCTATCTACGTGGCTCATAATCCAGCCTTCCACGAACGATCGAAACACATTGAGATAGATTGCCATGTTACTGGTGAACGCATCCAATCTGGTCTTCTGCGTTTACTTCTGGTTTCTTCTTCTGCCCAGTTGGCCGACGTTTTCACAAAGCCGTTGGCTCCCCGTCTGTTCCATACGGCCATTTCCAAGTTGGGCCTCCTCAATATACATGGCCCATCTTGCGGGGGGTATTACACATGGACACTGCTGCTCGGCCCATTATTCACCAACAGTCCAAGCCCAACTCATTGAACCAGAAACCTGATGCTCAAAATGCATCACATACATGTGGACAAAACCATGATAGAATAGCCAAGTAGTTAACTTTGTTATTTCAGTTAGATAAGTTAGTTTTCCTTTCCCGCAAATTACGGATTCAGTTTTTCATTAGAATGATAGGTATATATGCCTTTGTAAGATTCATTTTCTGTTTAATGAGAATTCTGCAGATTTTATTTTGTCTTGAGCACAATGCTCTGTGTATGCGTTTCTTGCTTTCTCAATAGCTACCAATAATTTTATGAGAAAGAAAAATCCAAAAGAACGCGATCCATGTGTTGGGAACTCGGTTCCTTAAACTCGGCTAGGAAGCCTTTTGTGCGGAAGTCAGTCAACCAGATCCGGAGCTCGGATCTCGGCAGTACCACGGCCTGAATATCACCAGCTCAGGACTGAGCAGCGGAAAAATCAAAAGTAGATAGGAGAAAGAGAAGAAGAACACAACCAGATTTAACGTGGAAAACCTTCTCCAATGAAGAAGTAAAAACCAAGGGACCTAGTCCAGATCAAAAATCTACTATGAGAATAATGGTTACAATAATCAAATACACCAATGTGGTGGTTAACTCAACCTCTCCAACAATGGTGATAATCAAACTACCCTAGAGATGTTTCTCTCAAACTCTCACTAGAGATCTCTCAAATGCAAAGCATGAAGCTTTTGCTCAAACAATCAAATATTTTCTCTCAAATTTTTCTCCACTCAATCTTCTCATATATCTTAGCCTCCACCCTAACAATGGTATTTATAAGGGG
The DNA here is from genome assembly GCA_032173675.1 of Gastrolobium villosum. Taxonomy (NCBI): domain Eukaryota; kingdom Viridiplantae; phylum Streptophyta; class Magnoliopsida; order Fabales; family Fabaceae; genus Gastrolobium; species Gastrolobium villosum. Next base: position 98,628 of record JAVKPL010015926.1, read on the forward strand.
TGGAAATTAGGGTTAGGGGTATTTTAGAAAAAACCCTCAAATGGGCTTGGACTTAGCATTGAAGGAGGAAGCCCAACAAGTCTCCCCCTCCGACTTCAATGCGTCGGCTTCAGCATCAACCCGGCTCCTTCACAGCAGTCTTCAAATTTCTTTGCTGGAACCGGCATCATCATCATATCGAACCAATTTTGGTCAGTGTGCACCTTGACGAGTTCGAGCTCTCCACCTTCCACCACATCCCGGATCTAGTGATATCTCACATCAATGTGCTTAGTGCGGGAGTGATAGGTCGAATTCTTCGCAAGATGGATTGCACTTTGATTATCACAACCCAGCTCGTACTTGTCTTGTTCATGGCCGAGTTCCATGAGGAACTTCTTCATCCACAACATCTCTTTGCTTGCCTCAGTCGCGGCAATGTACTCAGCCTCAGTTGTCGATAGTGCAACACATTTCTGAAGTCTTGATTGCCAAGAGACAGCTCCTCCGGCAAATCTCATTATGTAACATGTAGTCGACTTCCTTGAGTCGAAATCTCCACCTAAATCAGAATCCGAGTAGCCTTGCAACTCGGCTTTTCCTTCTCCAAAACGGAGACATAAATCAGTGGTACCTCGGAGGTACTTGAAGATCCACTTCACTACTTCCCAGTGCTCTTTGCCGGGGTTTGACAAATACCGGCTTACCATTCCAACAGCATATGCCAAGTCGAGTCTGGTGCAAACCATTGCATACATCAAGCTTCCGACAGCGGATTGATACGGGACCTTCAGCATCTCATCTTTGTCTTCATCAGATCTCGGACATTGCTTTTGGTTCGGCTTTATGTGTCCGGCTAGGGGGTGCTCACTGTTTTTTCTTTCTCCATGCTGAATCTCTTCAATATCTTCTCAATGTACTTCTCTTGACTTAGCCACAGTAGCTTCTTTTGTCTATCTTGGATAATCTTGATTCCGAGTATCTGCTTTGCAGGGCCGAGGTCCTTCATTGCGAAGGACGAGCTCAACGCCTTCTTCAGTGCGGCTATCCTCGATTTGTCTTTCCCTAGAATAAGCATGTCGTCAACATATAAGAACAATATCAGAAAATCTCCGGCCTCATACCTCTTCACAAATACGCAGTGGTCGGCTTCTGTCTTTTCAAACTACTGATCAGTCATAAATGATTCAAATTTCTTGTACCACTGCCGAGGTGCTTGCTTCAAGCCATAGAGGCTCTTCTTCAATCGACATACCAAGTCTGCTTGGTCTGGAGCTTGGAACCCCTCAGGTTGTTCTATATAAATTTCTTCTTCTAAATCACCGTGAAGGAATGTCGTCTTCACGTCCATTTGTTCTATCTCGAGGTCCATCGAAGCTGCCATAGCTAACACAGTTCGGACCGAGGTCATTTTCACCACAGGAGAAAAAATCTCCTCAAAGTCTACTCCTTTCTTTTGATTGCAGCCTTTCACCACAATCCGGGCTTTGTATCTCGGCTTCTGCCCGTTCTCTTCATTCTTAATCTTGTACACCCATTTATTTTTCAGAGCTCGTCTTCCTTCAGGCAACTCGGTCAGTTCATAAGTCTGATTTTCGTGCAGAGACTTCATCTCGTCTTGCATTGCCTTTTCCCATTCTTCTTTCTCTGAGCTCGTCACAGCCTCATCATAACTCTGAGGCTCACCGTCTTCTGCTACAACGGTGTATTCATCATATTGGTATCTTGTAGAGGGTCTTCTTTCTCGAGTTGGATATCTTGGCTGTTCTTCAGCTTGAGAACCCGGTTCATCATTCTCATCCCGGATCTCATCTTCAACTCGGACCTCATGTTCAACTCGGACCTCATCTTGGTCATCAACAGCTTGATAGTGGTCATCAATTTCTTCATTTCCTTGATTTTCTCCCCCCTGCTTCAGCTCGGACTTGAGGGATGGGTTCTTCACGTCTGACAGAAACCCGGACTTTGGGCTTCGAGATGTCATGAATGGTCTCATCTTCATGAAAGACCACATCTCGACTTCTCACGATCTTCTTATTGATTGGATCCCAAAGTCGGAACCCGAACTCACAGCTCGGCGAACCAAGATAGATGCATTCTTTTGTCTTTGCATCAAGTTTTGCCCTTTCATCTTTAGGGATATGCACGAAAGCTCGGCATCCAAATACCTTTAATTGATTATAGGCCGCTTTCCGACCTGTCCAGACTTCTTCTGGAATTTCTCCTTCAAGTGGTCGTGATGGTGAGAGGTTGATCAAGTCAACCGCAGTTTTGACGGCTTCTCCCCAGAATGATTTCGGCAATCCGGCATTGGATAGCATACTTCGGACCTTCTCTTCAATAGTCCTGTTCATCCTCTCATCAAGTCCATTCAATTGTGGAGTTTTGGGGGGCGTCTTTTCAAGTCGGATCCCGGCCGCTCTGCAATATGCATGAAAAGGGCCGCAATACTCACCACCATTGTCAGATCGGACCACCTTCAATTTCTTGCAAGTCTCCCTTTCAACCATAGCATGGATTCTTTAAAGGATTGGAGTACCTGGTCTTTAGTTTTCAACAAATAAACCCACACTTTGCGGGAATGATCATCAATAAATGAAACAAAATACTGAGCTCCTCCAAGAGATCTTTCTGACATGGAGCAAACATCAGTATGGACGAGGTCAAGAATATACCTGCGTCTTCTGGGCTGATCCGGTTTCACAAAAGAAACCCGGTGCTGCTTTCCAACTAGGCAATGTGTGCAACTCTCCAACGCTTGACCTTTCAACCCGGTCAGTAATCCTTTCTTGTGTAGGATCTGGAGCCCTTTCACGCTCATGTGGCCGAGGCGCTTGTGCCATGGCTCTAAGCTCGGTTCATCTCGGACATAATTAGCTTCTCTGTCATTGATCTTTCCTTGCATCACGTACAAGGAAGCTTCTTTCTTTCCTCGGGCCATGACCAAGTTTCCCTTGGCCAGCTTCCATCTAACACTACCGAAGTCGTTCACTAACCTGGCATCATCAAGTTTTCCTACCGAGATTAGATTCAATCGCATGTCAGGAACATGCCTTACATCTTTCAACACAAGTCGGCATCCGACATCCGTGGTCAGAGTTACATCACCGACACCAACAATCTTGTTGGTCACCTGATTTCCCATCTTCACGACTCCAAATCACCACCTCGGTAAGAGGAGAAAAAACCTTTGTGTGGAGTAACGTGGAAGGAGGCACCGGAGTCAACAATCCAGGTGCAATCATCATACGCAACATTCAAATAATTATCCTCACCTAAAAGGAATATCTCAGCATCAGGAGTGGCAGCCACCGCAGTGGTGCTCTTGTCTTCCATTTTCTTGGGAATAATCTGATCCGGCTTTACAGAGCCGTTCTTCTCATCATTATGCAGGGTCCAGCAGTCCGGCTTCTTATGACCTGTCTTTCCACAGTAAAAGTACTTCAAATCATATTTCGGCTTTGACCGACCTCTGGACTTTCCTCTTCTATCACGATCTCGACCCCGACTTTTGCTTCTACCCCGAGAGTCGGATTTTCCTTTGTTCTCAGCAACGTTGGCCTCAGACGTGCTCGAACTACCTCGTTCTTTTCTCCTGGATTCTTCGCACAGGAGGCTGTCTGTCACGACATCCATCTTCAACTTTCCATCTAGAGTCGAATTATTCAAAGTCACCACCAGAGCATCCCAGCTTTCTGGCAGCGAGCTAAACAGCAGCAATGCCTGCAATTCTTCGTCAATTTTCATATCAACTTTTGACAGCTAATTCACAATACCTTTGTAGGTGTTGAGGTGTTCTATCATGCTCATGCCATCCTTGTATTCTAGCTTCACAAGTCGGCGAACCAGGTGTGCTTTATTCCTGGGAGTCTTCTTCTGAATCAAGGACTCTAACTTCGTCCACAATTCATAGGCGTTCATGAACTCGAACACGTGCTCAAAGAGGCTCTTGTCAATATATTTTCTGATCGTAGCTACCGCCTTACGACTCAGAATCTCCCATTCCTTATCGGTTTTGCCTGCTGGTCTCTCATCAAGGATAATGGGCTCATGCAAATCTTTGCGATAGATATGATCTTCCATCATCGGTTTCCAATAGGTGAAATTGTCTGCGGTAAGCTTGAACATATCTCCATCATGGGTTATGCCACTGGTCTCCATCTCGTCTCCCTCAGAACCCGTAGAACTCGGGCTCTGATACCACTGTTGGGAACTCGGTTCCCTCAAACTCGGCTAGGAAGCCTTTTGTGCGGAAGTCAGTCAACCAGATCCGGAGCTCGGATCTCGGCAGTACCACGGCCTGAATATCACCAGGTCGGGACTGAGCAGCGGAAAAATCAAAAATAGATAGGAGAAAGAGAAGAAGAACACAACCAGATTTAATGTGGAAAACCTTCTCCAATGAAGAAGTAAAAACCACGGGACCTAGTCCAGATCAAAAATCCACTATGAGAATAATGGTTACAATAATCAAATACACCAATGTGGTGGTTAACTCAACCTCTCCAAGAATGGTGATAATCAAACTACCCTAGAGATGTTTCTCTCAAACACTCCCTAGGATCTCTCAAATGCAAAGCATGAAGCTTGTTAAGAGTGTTAGTGTTAGAATAGTGTAGAAGTCCCACATTGTGTGTGTCTCATTGTATTCTTCAATTGGTTTGCTATATAATAGAACCAATGTTGTGTAGTTTAACACAACAAGGATTACTATCAATTCCTCTTGTATCTTGATATTTAACATGGTATCTAGAGCCTAACAAGAGGAATCTTAATCCGCTTAACTTAGTTCACTTTTCCATAATTTCAATATGGTTATAGAGAGATATCACCTTCCTTGAGGGATTCTCGTTGTTATTTCTTTTTCGGGTTTTTCTTAGTATGCTCTGTGACTGCAGCTTAGACTGATCTGTCACATCAGAAAAGAATGATCCTTGGGAAGCTGTTGGGTTGACCGCCATTGATCGACCACCGTTGACTGCCGTCTCCGTTGACTTTTTTGATGACTTTCTGGCGACTTTTCTGACGACCCACTAGCATCTCCGACGACCCACCGCCGTCTCCGGCGACTTTTCCGATTATGTGAAGTTTTTTTTTTTTTAATCTTCTTTCTTCCCAAGATGGACTATTTATTCTATTCATCGTCCTCTTGAGGGGGAGCACCTTCCATGTTGCTGATGGTCATTCCAGCACAGTTGTCTTTGCCGATGATAATTCCGGCTCCGAAGTTCCTCTTGAGGGGGAGCACTTTCCATGTTGCTGATGGTCATTCCAGCACAGTTGTCTTTGTCGATGATAATTCCGGCACCGAAGTTCCTCTTGAGGGGGAGCACTTTCCATGTTGCTGATGGTCATTCCAGCACTGTTGTCTTTGCCGATGATAATTCCGGCATCTTCCATACCGTCGTCCATGTTGCTGATGGTCATTCCAGCACAGATGTCTTTGCCGATGATCATTCCGGCATCTTCCATGTTGATGTTCATTCCGACGCCATTTTTAGCACATTGTTGATTTTTGGTTTCTCATATAGGAGATTTATTTTGATGTTATGTTACTTGGTCATTTCATTTTGTTGATGTAGCACTGTTGCTTTTGGTTCCTAATAGGAGTATTATTTATGTATCAAGCTTGTAGCATATGATCTATATGCTACAGCTTGAGGGGGAGTGTTAAGAGTGTTAGTGTTAGAATAGTGTAGAAGTCCCACATTGTGTGTGTCTCATTGTATTCTTCAATTGGTTTGCTATATAATAGAACCAATGTTGTGTAGTTTAACACAACAAGGATTACTATCAATTCCTCTTGTATCTTGATATTTAACATGTTAAGAGTGTTAGTGTTAGAATAGTGTAGAAGTCCCACATTGTGTGTGTCTCATTGTATTCTTCAATTGGTTTGCTATATAATAGAACCAATGTTGTGTAGTTTAACACAACAAGGATTACTATCAATTCCTCTTGTATCTTGATATTTAACATGATATCTAGAGCCTAACAAGAGGAATCTTAATCCGCTTAACTTAGTTCACTTTTCCATAATTTCAATATGGTTATAGAGAGATATCACCCTCCTTGAGGGATTCTCGTTGTTATTTCTTTTTCGGGTTTTTCTTAGTATGCTCTGTGACTGCAGCTTAGACTGATCTGTCACATCAGAAAAGAATGATCCTTGGGAAGCTGTTGGGTTGACCGCCATTGATCGACCACCGTTGACTGCCGTCTCCGTTGACTTTTTTTTATGACTTTCTGGCGACTTTTCTGACGACCCACTAGCGTCTCCGACGACCCACCGCCGTCTCCGGCGACTTTTCCGATTATGTGAAGTTTTTTTTTTTTTAATCTTCTTTCTTCCCAAGATGGACTATTTATTCTATTCATCGTCCTCTTGAGGGGGAACACCTTCCATGTTGCTGATGGTCATTCCAGCACAGTTGTCTTTGCCGATGATAATTCCGGCTCCGAAGTTCCTCTTGAGGGGGAGCACTTTCCATGTTGCTGATGGTCATTCCAGCACAGCTGTCTTTGCCGATGATAATTCCGGCTCCGAAGTTCCTCTTGAGGGGGAGCACTTTCCATGTTGCTGATGGTCATTCCAGCACAGTTGTCTTTGTCGATGATAATTCCGGCACCGAAGTTCCTCTTGAGGGGGAGCACCGTCCATGTTGCTGATGGTCATTCCAGCACTGTTGTCTTTGCCGATGATAATTCCGGCATCTTCCATACCGTCGTCCATGTTGCTGATGGTCATTGCAGCACAGATGTCTTTGCCGATGATCATTCCGGCATCTTCCATGTTGATGTTCATTCCGACGCCATTTTTAGCACATTGTTGATTTTTGGTTTCTCATATAGGAGATTTATTTTGATGTTATGTTACTTGGTCATTTCATTTTGTTGATGTAGCACTGTTGCTTTTGGTTCCTAATAGGAGTATTATTTATGTATCAAGCTTGTAGCATATGATCTATATGCTACAGCTTGAGGGGGAGTGTTAAGAGTGTTAGTGTTAGAATAGTGTAGAAGTCCCACATTGTGTGTGTCTCATTGTATTCTTCAATTGGTTTGCTATATAATAGAACCAATGTTGTGTAGTTTAACACAACAAGGATTACTATCAATTCCTCTTGTATCTTGATATTTAACAAAGCTTTTGCTCAAACAATCAAATATTTTCTCTCAAATTTTTCTCCACTCAATCTTCTCATATATCTTAGCCTCCACCCTAACAATGGGTATTTATAAGAGGTGGAAGTTAGGGTTAGGGGTATTTTAGGAAAATCCCTCAAATGAGCTTGGGTTTAGCATTGAAGGAGGAAGCCCAACACCATGTTCGTTTTATGAGGAACAAAGTGTCAAACTAATAGACTTTGAGGACATTGTAGCCAGTGTTGACGAGATCCCAAAGGAAATTAAAGAAATTAGCTTTGTTGGTTCAATCTAGAGAAAAGGTTTAAAGATGAATTTTCTATGATCATCTCTAGGTCGTTTAATTTGTTTACAAGTTATTTTGATCAGTGTGTATTTGAATGATCGATTGTTCTAGAAATAACTAAAATATTCCGATATATCCTTCATCAGTTGAGTACTTAGAAATTGTGCCAACGAGCCTTTTTGCTTAATTATCACCAGCACCAATCTCTCACCTATGTTGTATTATTATTTAATCACATACGAGTTAGTCATTAAAAGAGAACTTTTTAAATAGTTTAATTTGGATCAAAATTAAATCCTTTCATAAATCAATTATGAGCTTTAATGTTAAACACAACTAACTTAATTTGTTCATAATGGCTTTTACATTTCTTTGCAATTATCACAATGACTATTTATTTCATATATTCAGAGCATGCATTCTCCTTACGGAGGATATGAACAATGGAAGGATTCCCAACCCTGGTTCAACAAAGTTTTCATATGCACAAATTTTTATTTTTTTATTTTTTTGTAATTAATCCAAATCTAATTACTTCTTTGAGACGAGTTGATTTCTCCCGATATCCCCACAAGCTTCTGACTATTTGAGCCGACTATGAGACTAATCTGGAGTGTGAAGCGGGTCTGAGATGAGATATTTAAGCGGGTCTGAGACTACTCACCTCCATTGCTACCAACTGAGCTACCACTATTTTGGTAGTTTTCATATGCATACTAAAGCGATGATAGGAAGGGTGGTAATTCATCAATAGACAACATTCAACGATTCAGGCATAATCCATGAAAATTAAATGACCATGAGCTCTATTTGCAGAATTTTTGCATACCCACATGATGGCCAGCAAACCCCATAAACCAGGTTCCTCTATTGTCTCTCCCTCAGCGACTCCTTAAAAGTTATATGTAGGGGTGTGCAAAATAACCATAAAAGTGGGTCGAACCATGAACCGAACCGAACCGCTCCATAAAATAACCGGTTTTAAAAAACTAGTTCATGAACCGAACCGGTTTTTAAAGAACCGGTTCGTGAACCGAACCGGTTTTTAGAACCAGTTTAAGAACCGAACCAGTTTTTAGAACCGGTTTAAGAACCGAACCGCTTCCGAACCGAACCGAACCATTTTCAAACCAAACCAAATTAATTTTTATAACTTTATTTTTTAAAATTTTTAAATTTTTTCTTTTCAAAGGAGGGTCGACCCGAACCGGTTCCGAACCACTTCCGAACCGGTTCTGAACCGAACCGAACCACTTTCGAACCGAACCGAACCACTTCCGAACCGAATCAGTTTTGGACCGAACCGAACCACTTTCGAACCGAACCACTTAAACCAATTCGGTTCGGTTTTTCAAAAAAACCGGTTCGGTTCGACCCATGCACATCCCTAGTTATATGGTATTTTTGTGATTAAATTACACACAAGTGATTAATCAAATTTACCTAAAATTAAGTATTATTTATAAGGATAAATCTCCTCTAAAGTAAATTAGTAAGTAAGGATATATAAACTCTGGATTTAAGCATGCTATTTAACTTTTTAATGTAATTGTTTACTTTCCATCTCGATGTATTAAATAGTAACTATTTCTTCTGGTTAGCTTTTTTCTTGTCAGAGCACTTTAAACACTTTTGGGAACTCTCTATCCCTTTCCTACAACATACCCTTCACTAGTAATAACCAAAATTCGATCCTTAATTTTCACATCGTCAATTTTTCTTTATTTCAATGGTTTGGTGGTCTTCTTTTTTGGGGTGGCCGGCGAGTTGGTAGTCCATTTTATCCATTGTTTACATAAACGATTGGCATGTCATGTAATATATCTCAATATCTTAAAAATGCTATTGTTTGGGATTGTTATATTCTTGACATTGGAATCCTAGATTCTCACATGATTAAGTACAAGAAAATCTTAAGTACCTACATATATGATGTTGCTCTTTCATAAAATGGAAAATTCTCTTTCAATATAAATAAGGGTGTATTCATAATCAAACTTTAGTGAATTAAAATCACAATATACTTTAAATTAAATTAACATAAATATACTCTCACTCACGTACGTATTTAAATTAACAGAAATAACGGGGTTCTGATTCGCCTCAAAGAGATAATTAGAATCAGTTTCAAAAAAATAAATAAAAATAATTCCACTAAAAAAACCTCATAATTTTCGTATATAACGTTTCCTTACGTATCCTTCAAAGTTTCATATGCATGCATGTCAACATTTCCAACTCGCTTTTTGTTCTTTGTTGGCGATCTGTAGTCACTACTAGTACTGTTTACTAAATTGTCAATTCGTTGGACCACGCAATTGACAAATAATGACACAAATGTTCCCATCTTTTTCTATTTGTTTGATTTGTTTAATAAGATGGTTCATTGGTGTATTTATTGTTTTGTTTACTTCTTTGCCTGCCGGTGACATAGTTTAATAATCTAATGAAATAAAATTGGTATAGGTTTCTTCGCATACATTATTTTATTTAATAAGTTTAGGTTCAACTGGGGAAAAGATGCATGGAACCGATTTCAATCCGGTTGAATGCGTCATTTTCGGGAATATGATATAATGTACCATAGCACAATAGCTGTACGTACCTTTCGATTTTACATTGTACTTTTATATGGGAATTTTATATATTATGATGCTACCAGGAGTGTGTAGAACTGAGGACGGTATACGCAACATAAGTCAATTAATATATTATCTGTCATTTTCTTAGTAAATTATATTATTTTTCATCCTCCAAAGGATTTTGTATGTCAATGAGGAAAATATTTTCAGTGTTATACGAATACTGGGTACTCTTGTATTTTTTTTATCAAATATAAAAAAATAACATATTTATTATTTTTATATTTTTTTTTTCATATTTGTTTTTCCTTTTTAACAAAAGAATAAGTACTCTCATAGTACACAAAATGACAAAATGTGCTCGTCATTGAGAGTTAATGGTTTGTTCCTTTTCTTTTGGGTACAGTAATGTTTGGTTACTTTATTCAAGTGAACGTTACTTTCTAAAAAAAAAAAAAGATGAACGTTACTTCGATACCAAGTTTTCTTTTAATTTTAATTTTTTTGAAAAATAGTAGTATCATTAATGGGTTATAAAATACTGACAAAAATTTATTTCAATTTCTGACTAACTACATTTGCGATCCGTGTAATCTAGGATAAAAGGAAAAGGAAAAATTTATCTTAAATTGTTATAGGGAAATCATGCTCTCATCTAATAGGAGATCAAAAAAATTTCCTACACTAATTCATTTTCCATACTAATAAATTATTTTTTCTTTTCTAATATAAAATGTGGGACCCATATTTAATTTGTCTCTATTTTTGTTATCTTCATATTTTCATACAACATAAGAAAATATGGACCCATTGTTATATATAGTTACTTTTAATCATATTAAGATCATGAAAAAAGACAAAAAGACGTAAATAAAACATGAAAAAAATAATTTTTAAATAATTTGAAAAATGTTAAATAATTTTTTTATTGAAATAATGTGTAACTTAAAATCATGAAAAAATACAATAATAATTTAAAGCACGAACCTAATAATGCGAGAACAATTCAAGCTCAATGTAATGAAATAAAACATTTATCTAAATTTTTTAAATAACTCAATATATACCACCTTTAGTCCTTTATTGTGACATTTATAAGAAAAGTGGCAAAAAAATATTAATCTAAATTACACATAAAGAGACGTAAATAAAGATGATATATTCTTATATATTAATGTAAAAATGTATTTTGATAACTCTTATAGGACTTTTCACCTATAAATAACTCTTTATATGATGTTCTCTTAACTATTATTATGGTATAGATTCTATGTCTTTGGTTATACATCATTATTACTGTACACAGAAATCTATTATCCCTTATGGCGTATTTTCCATGCACTTCCGCAAGTATATAATACTACTCTTTTTTTTTTTTTT
>JAVKPL010015926.1:112500-135266 GCA_032173675.1 Gastrolobium villosum
CGCGAAGCGATGAACCGATTGGAATATCTTAAAGAAAAAAATTCATGTAGGCCTGTGCTTTTGTACGTTTTTTAATGTCCATGAAACTAGGAGATTTAGAGGGGAAAAAATCTTTTGTCTTGAGTGTAATCCTTCAAATAGTCTAGTCATTTTTTTTTCCGGAATTCATGTAAAATCTCATGTATAGATTGCAAAGTCTATATTGAAAATTTTGTCGCAACATATATAATTAAGTGGGTGGTTATAGAGGTTCAATTAAATAAAGTACAAAGAATGCAAAAAAGTACTCTGTCCACAATAATAAAATGATGGAATTTAAAGGAGCAAAATTAAATGGAATTCAAGAAAAGAATGTTTTAAAAAAGAAACCTTTATGGTAGATGGAGAAATAGATGAGATGTGAAAGAAGATGTCTATTTGTATCCCAACTGTGGCAAGAGGGATATTAGGGGAAAATAAAGGGAACTAATATCAAACAGAGGAAATGAGGTGATGAAATGAAGAGTTACGAGAGGCAATTAAATAGAAGAACGCAAGTGTTGCAAATGGTTGCATAAATGTCCCACTAACAAGAATTTGCAAGAATTTAGATTGGCAAGAAAAAATTCCAAGAAAGCACTGCGAGATATTAGAAGAGAGTTTTCTCCAATTTGCACAAAAAAATTGAAAGCAAAGAAGGTGAAAAATGCATCCATAGACTTGCAAAGAGAAGGAACAAGAAAGTAAAGACTTCATGTAGGATAGATACATCAAGAATGAAAATAAAAACCTTATATATATATATATATATATATATATATATATATATATATATATATATATATATATATATATATATATATATGGGTTAGGATCATTTTACACCAGTGTAAGTTACACTCTCAATCTTGTCTATTGATCCCACTTATATCTAAGGGCTCAAAATTTTTAGTAATGTGAGCCATTGGATACAAGTGGATCAATGGTCAAGATTGAGTGTAAGAGTTCTAATTCTTACACCAGTGTAAGATTATCCTGCCCATATATATATAGGTAGGATCCTTTGACATCTCACCTGATAGCCGTTAGATCAGAAAATACCAAGGACTCTGATTTGTAAGCATGTGATACCATTGATATTTTCTAATCTAACGACTTTCAGATGAGGTGTCAAAGGATCCTACCTCTCTCTCTATATATAAAGTAAATACCCATTTTGGTCCCTGACAACAAAGACAAATAGGTCCCACGTTAGTCCTTTTGTTAGTCCAAATAGACGGCGTCACTGATGGAGCTGATGTGTAAGTTAACTGTCATGCTCAACTGTCACATTGGAGGGGAAACGACGTCGTCTGGAGACCTGCGTCCACGTTGCTCATAATCATTTGGAGAAACCAATTGAACGAGTTGTCCTTCCCCCTCAATCTCTTCACAAGAACATCGTCGTATGGTGTAGGGTTTACATAAACACATTAGGTGGGGATTGAATCGAAGATTGAACGTTTGAATTTGGGAATTACTGATTTAGGGTTTACTGATTTAGGGATTTATCCTCGATTTTGTGCATTCTTTGAAAGATAGTGTTTAGGATATGAATATTTCTTCTAGGAGGGGGAGCTCAAGCCCTTGTAGTTCATTTGGGTCCAGAAGTCAAAGAAGGAGAGCTGCTCTATTGTGTAAATGTTTAGGGGCCTAAATACGACGTCGTTTTGAGGCGAAAATCATTATGTTTTTGTAATTTTAATTTATTTTAGGGTTATTATAGTCTTTATAATTATAATTTTTAATCTTTCAATCTCAAAACGATGTCATTTTGGGAGTAAATAAAGATAACTTATCTGCAATAACTGCAGAAATATTATTCTGATTAATTATTTTATATCTCTCTAATATTATTTTTCATGTTTCAATTATGCAATTAATCTGTTATAAATTCCTGTTCTCGTTTATGATTTGGCCAATCCCGAATGAGCGTTAGAATCTTGCATGTCAATAGAAATATTGCTTTCTTGATTTTGTTTGATTAATTGCTAGAGTTTGTATATTCTAGGAATAGTCTTATAAATTCTATGATGCATAATTCTTGATCTTAAAACTTGCTTTAGAAAAAGGCCACAAGGGATTAGAGCCTTGGAATAGAATAAAGAACCGAAACCACTAAGGGATTGAGGATTCAGTTAAATTAGAAAGGTTTGTCAATAATTGATTTTGAATGTTAATTGCATGAAAGATTAGACTCGTTAGGAAAATATTGGGAAAGTCGAATCCTTAGCTACGCTCGTCTTTAATTGAATTTAACTCATTCTTGTTTGCATTCTTGCGTCTTAGTTATTAATCCTTAAAACTAAAATATTTATTTTTTTAGATTATTTTTTTATTAATTTAAAATTATATTCTCCAAAACTTACAACATCGATCCAACTTTAATTATATAAATTAGTTATTGCTTGATAAATCAATTCTCATGAGAATGATACCCCTACTATTTACCATTTTATTACTTGTAGACCGAAATCGCAACAAATATCTCCCAATAACTTTTGAATTGAAATTACTAATTAAATAATAATAAAATATAAAAGCATACGGAATAGCATAAAATAATACAATAAAGATGCCAAACATACTTTTACCAAAAAAAAAAAAAAAATGCCAAACATAGAGTGAATTGTTGACATTTGCATTATGTGGCTTGACTTATTGTATGCAAAAGACAAAGAAAAATACAAGAGGTAGGAAAGGACTATAAATAGAAAATGTAATCATTGCCATGATCACTCGCAATTCATGCTCCCATAGGATTTCCCTGATATCGTAATGCACTAAATTAGCTCTATATTATATACACCTCTCTACAATATAACATTATGTTATTTCTTTATTCATTTATCAATCTAGTCCACTATTTCAAGTTAACGGCGGACCCAGAAAATTATATTACTATTACAAAAAGATAATGTCAGTTTTGATTGGATGATCACACTAAGAATACAAAAATATCTGTTAAAAAGAACCTAATAAAATTATATAATATTTTTGCTATATTTTTGGTTGGAATGTCAATTTTTTATTTCTGGTGACAATGGTTTAATACACCTCTATTTCAATGAGGAACTAGTCTTAAGACCCTATATTTTGTTGGTAAGATCAATTTTTTATTGTTTACATTCATGGCTTCTGGTGTTACAATTGCATTTTCTTTGATTTCTTCAGAATCTTGTTTCTCACTTAGCTGTTATTTAGCAGAAGAAACAGTACATTAATTAATGTGTTATTTATCTTTAGCATTTGGTCCCAACTAATAATTGATAATTATTATTGACCTTTTTTTTTGATAACAAAAAAAAAACGTAAATACTCTTCTACTGAGTTTTGACATCATAATATGTACAAGTTTTTAATGTTTATAAAAAGAAAATTAGATAATCAATCAATAAAAAATTAAATTATAGACAAATTTGATAGGTAGAGTGAATATGCATTACTAAGTGAACTCTTCTTTGTATACAACAAAAAAATAAGCTTTCCACATTGATTGGAGATGGTAGCACACCAAGAACAAAACCTGCCATATATACTAGCAGGTTGAATCTGATAAATAATAATTATCTCTAATTAGGTGCAATGTACATGTGAAACACTTTTTTTTTATAAATAACATCATTTCTCTTTCACTTTTTATACGCACTTTCAAAAATTTGTATCCGTTCACTGGATATTTGTATCCGTTCATTGGATGTTTTTTTAATTAAAAAAAAAACTATTTTCAGGCTTGAATGAATCAGATGTTTTTGACTAGTTTATTATTATTATTATTAGGATTTAATGTTTCTCTAGGTCATTAGAAATAAATTATTTCATGTAATATCAAAATAACGTTATTTTGAGGTTAGCATCAAGATATTTTTGTAACTCTAATTTCCTTTGAGATTATATTAGTCTTTAGTATTATAATTTTATAGTTATATTAGTCTTTATCATTATAATTTTGTGATTAACGTTTCTCCTGCCACAAAAGATAAAAGAGAAAAGTAAAAATTTTAAGATACCTTTTATTTTTAATCCTAAACATCAAAATGACGTTGTTTTGGGATCGCAGGAGAAAAAGTTATCTCTCATGACAGGAGAAAAAGTTATCTCCCGTTACATAAGAAACACTTTTCCCTATAATTTTTATTAGAAAAATATAAAATCCTTATTGTTATTATTATTTGTTGAATTGGTTCTATCGATCCACATGTTAAAGAATCAAAAATAGTATTTACTGTTTATTCTTATTATTCAAAGAAGAAAGTATTGAATATTTTTATATTTTTAAGACATTTTGATTTTTAATTTATTTATTAGTTTTATTTTTTATTGTTAATTGTAAACAAAATCATAATATATAAAATAATTTATCTTGATGGTATTTTAGTAATTTGTGATTAAAAAGTTTAATGATGACAGAATTTAATTATTCTCATTAAATAAAAAAATAAAGAAGAATTTTTTGAATATTATAAATAATTATAATTAATCTAAATAATATATACATAAAGAAATTAACCTAATTATGCTAAACATTTTATATTTTCCATTTAAAAGTAGTTTTTAAATTATATGATAACATTTGATATGCCTTATATCATTTATTAAACAAAATAAATTATATATATATACACACACATACATATAATAGTAGTAAAGATATACATTTTCTAAATAAAAATGAATTGATACAGAAAATTGATGTGTTTTAATGTAATTCCTTTTACATACTTGTATCAATCTCTTTTACATACTTGCTATGCATATAAAGATGAGAGATATTCTCACTACCAAAATTTTCCACTACCAACTTACTACCTATCTAATCACCATTAAATTAACATTTTCTCTCTCTTCAATTTTTTTTTAACATTCTCTCCCTTTAATCCAATGGTAATGTGATAGGTAGTAAGTTAGTAGTAAAAATTTTTGGTAGTTAGAATATCCTCGCTCGCGTATCAATGCTTTTTATATAATTGTTTTTGAATATTTTATTATATACATCATTTTTTGACCCTCTTTAGTTTTATTTAATGAATGAGATACTAAATATTTAATATGATTGCATATTTTTATTTTAAGGGTAATTGATAAAAATTAAGTAATGATAAATATAGTTTTTTTTTAATAATTTTATATTTTCTCTTGTTACAATATACTGAAAAAAAAATCAGGGGTGTGATTTAATATAAAATTTTAAATGAGTGAAATATTGATAAAAGACAGTTGGCTAAAAAACATAAAACTTTGGGATTTGATTTTCGAGGAAAAATATTTTCTCGTGTGTCGTGATTCAATTAGTAACGAGTCTCACACTTATTAAAAGAAAATTTTATATGCAGATTGAAGAGTCATAATACAAGAAAATATTTTTTATGTAACATAACAAATATTTTTTCCTAAAACATTTTACCTATGAATAATGGGAAAAATATGTATTCTTTTAAAGGATTAAATTTATTTTTTTTTTAAAATGAAAATATAAAACAATGAGATTTACATCTTTATTTTTTTTAATGAGAATTACACCTTTTTATATTTATTGCTATTAAAAATACGTAAATTTATGTAATTTAAAAGAATATACATTTTTCCCAAGAATGATAACCTAAGAAAACCGGAGACGCATTTTTTTTTTTTTTGGAGAAAATAGTGTGTCGGACACGTGTCTGACACGGACATACTCCGACTCGTTCGGACACGCGTCCGACAAGCGTCAACATTTTGGGACACTTGGACACGCCCCGACACGTTTTTTGACACACAGTCAATTTTTTTCGACACGTGGTCAACGTTCAGATACGTTTTTTTTTCTTAGTCTTAATTTTATTTTTTTAACTAAAAATAAAAAAAATCATTTATAAATCAATTTTTTTCTGTTATGAAATTTGACATGAAAAATTAACAAGGTATGAAAAATTATTATTTTGTATATTTATGTTATGAAATTTGTATATTTGATTAATTATATAACTAATTATGAACTGATATATGTATTAAATATAAATTATATTATATATATTAAAAATATTATTTAATATCAAAACGTGTCCCAACATTTCGAAATATATCATTTTTTAGAATTAATGTGTTGGTGTGTCGTGTCCCGTGTGCATCATAGATGTATGATGATAACATTGGTTTTTTCCGAAGGCGTCGTAGTTACGAGTTATCATATCTCTTTTGCTTTTAGACCATATTTAAATGATTAGTTTAATAAGTTCACATGCATCTGTTGACTGCTGTTCTGTTGCTATTCTTGAAATTCGCATTATTTTGTACTCACTTCCATTTGATTAATGATATGCTAACACGGCTATGACATGTCCACCTTCTACAATATGTTATCTCTTATCACGCATGCAAAACTCTTCAATATTATTTGCGCTATTAGAGGACTCACATAATTAGTATCTGCAGTGTCTTCTTTCCGGCATACTAAGTGATTCATATATGTCACTAGAATGTACTGTTCTGAGCATGCTACTTATAACTTAGTAGAATTTATTTTCTATTATTTTCTATGCTTTTTTGGAAACATAATAGTAAGAAAATGGTACTCAACTCCAATAATTAAGTAGTATTCTTCGATATGATGATGGATTGAGGTTAATGTAGCACATGTGAGCTTGCTGTCTACTGAGGAGACCACATGATCAGGTGATAAATCATTATGCACCAATGATATATAAAGAGTAAAAAAAAGTGTGACAGCTAATATACCTGTGATACTTAATTATTTATTTATAAGGATTTTACTCGATGATATATTTATAAGGTATTTATCTTATATTAGATACTCAATACCTAAAATAGCCTATTTGGTAGGTCCAAAACAAGTATATAATATATTTTTTTAAAAAAATGTAGCGTATAATAGGCTCTTGCTTTTTGACCCATGTAAAGTAAAATTCAAAACTATTCATCACTTTAATTCTTTCGGTAAATGCGAAAAGTCATCTAGCAATACACATTATTCAAGTTGCATGTGCTTCATGGAGAATATTTCGGATATATTGAATTTTCGGTGCATTTTTCATTTATAATATGATATATATATATATATATATATTATTTTTATCAAATTATTAATAAATAATTTATTTTAAAATTAGGTGTGAAATTTATTTGATAAAAAATAAGATATGTATCGCATATTGTAAGTAGAAGATGTACAAAAAAACTAGATATATTCGTAACACCAAGGGAAGCATTTGGTATAAGAAATATTTTTCTTTTACCGGAAAATTTTGTTTTTTAGAAATATGATAGGAATATATTTTGCTCAGAAAAATAATGAAAAGATATTTGGTAGCCCAAAATATTGTCGGAAAAATTAGGTTAATTTGACTGATGCTACATTTGGTTGATTGTAAAATAGTGATGAGAATATGATTCGAGTTTACCAAATTACTCATCTTTTTTGAAAATATTGTATAAGAGTCATGAAACAGGAGGACATTTCGGTCCCAAAACGTATAATTTAGAATCCGAATTCAAGGAAAAAAAATACCATGTGTAGGGTGGGGTTTTTTATTTCCAATCTGTAACTACAAACTCAAATGTTGGGGAAATTCTTTGGCTGAGAGTTTCTTATGTTTCCTAATATCAAACGTGGTCAAAAAATAAACCCAATCCTACTTTCACATCATTCCAATCAAAATACTCATATCAAACATCCTCTAAAGAAATTTTTGTTCTTCAAGTGTGGCTTAGGTAAAATCAACACAAGTATGTCAAATATTGCCTTTTACAATATGTTTTATGGTAGTGCGCATTAAACTCAGGCAAACCTCACATACGAGAGCCAGATACGTGATAGGCACGTATTGATTTTTGCACAAATCACACATAAGAATAATTATAAACTTAAAAGTACACTACCATTATACGCATATTTTCACATTAAATTGAAAAATCATTTGAAAAAAATTAAACTGATAAATAATTGCGCAATTCGACATAGGGTCCTAGAAATACGGGTGATCACAGTTCATTATTCTTAGTTTCTGTAGTAACTGGGGAAAGAACCATTTCATTGCCGTATTTAATGATGTATAAAATAAGGGATTTGATTTTCTCATGTTGTATGAGAATTCAATTCTCATGTTGTGACTCAACTAGTTGTGGGTCCCACATTTATTAAAAAAGAAAAAATAAAAAAAATTTTGCACGCAAATCGAAGGGTCAACATGAGAGTTAAATTCTAATGTAACATGAGAAAATACTTTCCCATAAAATAATAATGGGTTTGCTTTTTCTAATGTGAATGTAGATAATTTATCTACAGTGAGTCTAAAATGACGTCGTTTTAAGACGGAAATCAAAGTATTTTTGTAATTATAATTTATTTGAGTATTATAATAGTCTTTTTTTTATTATAATTTTTTAATTTTTCAACCTAAAAACACATGTAGATAACTTATATACGTTTATTTAGAAAGATTAAAGCTAATAATAATATATTATTTTTTTGTTTGTTTCTTTCATGTAGCTGATACGAAGTTTCTATTATGTTGATATCAAGGGTATGCATAACTGAGGGCGGTGTTTGCTCTATTTAGCATTTGTCACGTTCTTCGTTTCTGCTAACCCATATTTCGACATTTTGCATTTCATGGATCCTTCCCTAACTTTTGCATATTATTTTTATTTGTTAATAGTAAGGGGTTACTTTATATGAAAACGATGTCTGTAGTTTGAAATAACTGAGGAAGGTTTCAGCTATAAACAAAGAAGAACTGAAATGCTCACTCAACACTTTGTTACTTTTTTGGCTATCCACGCACTCATAATGACTTTAATGCTAAGGTTGACCATTTGGCTCTCCAATATCAGCAATTACTCCTATAAATATGTCACTTACATTGTGATCTTTCAACACCAAAAAAAAGGTATCACATTATTATCTCTTTCATGTTTATTCTAGTAGCCAACCTTGTTTTTCATGCATGGTGTGATCGTATATGTTAAATTTCTTCTTTGCAGATAGTTGAGGATTGGCCTTATCAGAAATTGTATTTCCCTTAAGCCATCCTCTTCTTTTGATTGAAATAATCAACTCTGTGAGAAGCACTTCTGTAGTGTAAATCATTGTTTGTTGTGCGAGATCTACAATATTATCATGGTGGATGAGAATGGCACTTTCAATGAACCCAACAACAAATGGAAAAAACTGCCTCTCTTCGTTTTCTTCAAAGATGCAAGGTATTATATATATATATATATATACATATATATTATCACCCATGTTTGATGAAGAAGCGGCATCATGCTCTTGCTATGATTAAATGATATGAAGATAATATGATATAACAAAATATATACTAATATCACAATGTGCTTGGTTGATGGGGAAAAATTGATTTCTTTGAAATACATTGCATTTATATGAGAAGGGCCAGCTTGGCTCAATGGTAAGCATGTTTACCGTGATGTCCAAGGTCCCGGCTTCGACTCGGCCTCTCCGCAAAAGCGGGGGTAAGGCTTGACTCGTATGTCCTTCCCCAAACACTCACGAGTGGGTATTGAACTGGGTCGGCCCTTTTACATTGCATTTATATGAAGCTCTAAAGTTAAACCATTCAAGTAATTTTATATGAAATACTAATACTTGATTCTGAGAATGTGAATGTAGACTTGTTTTCAAGCTGGATGCTCTTTCTAGGGAGATATTAGGAATTGCATTTCCCTCTGCACTTGCTGTTGCTGCTGATCCCATTGCTTCTCTCATAGACACTGCATTCATAGGCCACTTGGGTATTTATCTATCTCTTCCTTGTCAATTCTTGGTAAGGCTAACTTTTCACTATTTTAGCATTTGAAGCTAACTTTTCCTTTTCATTTGTTTAGGACCGGTTGAACTTGCTGCTGCAGGAGTTTCCATTGCTCTGTTCAACCAAGCTTCAAGGATTTTCATATTCCCTCTTGTCAGTATTACAACTTCTTTTGTGGCTGAGGAAGATACTATTGAAAAGCTGAATATTGAAGCAGCAGAAAACAAGTTATCTGACAATGATAAGGCTAAGTTCAGTGAAGCAATGCATGAGGATCATAAGCTTCAAGACATTGAAAAAGGTACAACCAAAGAGAACATTGAGGCTCCAGAAGAATCTATGAAGGGAAGTGATGAAACAAACGATCCTGTAGTGAAAAGTTTAGCACCTGAAGATGTGGAAAAACATGCTAATGGGAATAATGACACAAATAATGGAGATGGTACGTTCTCTCTATAACAGTCTCTTCTGACTCTGCCTATGTATCTTTGTCCATGTCCTCTTCTGACTCTGCCAATGTATGTTGTGGACATGTGTTGAGAAATTGCATGCATTGAATGTGTATATTCGCGGCTATGTTAAGTTATTGCTTCTCTCTGCCAATACAAATATATGCAAGACTTCCTCAGTTATTAGTAGTAATAAGGTTGTTGGAAAGAAGATTCCACTTCCCCAGCATCACAGAACTACTTTTTGGCATAATCTGGTCTCCTTCGGCTACAATCCTTTTTTTATCATATGTTGTGGACATGTGTGGAGAAATCACATGCATTGAATGTTTGATTATATTATGATATTTTTAAACTCTGATAAGTTATTGCTTCTCTACATTTCAGATGCCAATACAAATATATGCAAGACTTCCTCAGTTATTAGTAGTAATAAGGTTAAGGATAAAGTTGGAAAGAAGAAGCGACACATTGCTTCTGCATCAACAGCACTACTTTTTGGCATAATCCTTGGTCTAATTCAAGCTACAATCCTTATATTTGCAGCCAAACCTCTATTATGGGTCATGGGTGTAAAACATGTGAGTTTCTTCATCATGATGATTATATGTTATTACATATCTTTCTTCATTAGATAGAGTATGTATATCTATGTATATATATGCTTTAGTTATAATGGAGCTATTTGTACTATGTGTAGGATTCTCCTATGCTACAACCAGCAGAGAAGTACTTAAGATTGAGATCATTTGGTGCTCCAGCTGTTCTTCTCTCCTTGGCCATGCAAGGAATCTTTCGAGGATTCAAGGACACAACAACTCCTTTATATGTCATCGGTAGGATGAAATTATCCATTGTTTAGAATGAAGCATATTTTGAGAGATGGAAGTGTAAAAGCTTTATTTTTTTTTTTTTTTCCATCCATAATTCGACTAGTCTGATTTGAGTTAGGTAACATCATATGGGCAGCAGAAAAGCTCTTTTTATCAAGTTTTAAGACAGCTGTATTTCTAAAGACTTAAATTTAGTATCATTAATTAAGTTGGAACAACTCTTTATCAGTTAATCCTGAGTTGATAAAGTGCGAAAACTTGCAAATAAAGAATGAACTATGCACCGGAATTCTTGAAAGAGAGATGGATCTTTTGTCTTATTTTGAACTTTGAAGCATCCTATTAACATATTCTTTAATATTTTTTTGGGGTGGGGTAAATTCTCATGTAGGTTTCATTGAAAACTCTGAACCCACTCTCGATTAATGGGGTTCATATAAAAATTCACACAATAATTAAACGAATATTAAAAAGAGAATGTGAAATAGAATATTGCTAACATTTTTGTTCAAATATTTTCCCTAACTTAATTCATTTGTTTATTTGATTTTATATAGTTTCGGGATATGCATTGAATGTCGCGTTGGACCCAATACTTATTTTTTCATTGAAAATGGGAATCAAGGGTGCAGCCATTTCACATGTTTTCTCTCAGTAAGTCTTACATTGTTATGCATCGGAATATTGTTTGTGCTCATAACACTCCATCTCACAAAATGGTGATCCTTGTAGGTACGTGATGGCATTAGTCCTCTTGTTGATATTAATGAAAAAAGTGTATCTCGTACCTCCAACCATAAAGGATTTGCAGATTTTCCGGTTTCTTAAAAATGGTAAGGCACTTAAACATAGCATGTTCAGGTTATATATTCTTTATTATTATTGGAAAAATCAATGGACACTCAAATATGGGGAATGATCCGTTTATAATTTTTTATTTTTTATTTTTACAAATCACACTAAGTATAACCGGTCGGTCATACACTCTTATAACAGGTCATATATTCTTGATTGAAGTATAACCGGTCATACTTAGTGTAGTTTGTAAACAAAATTTTTGTAAATATAACTTTCTCCCTCAAATATATAGTAATCAATGTTGGAAATCGACAATACACTAATAGAAGATGGAAAAGAAAAAAAAAAAGAGAATAGACACAACGATTTATCCTAGTTCACCCAATTTAGACTACGTCCAGCTTGTCTGTACTATATTCACCTCACCGCCACTCGTTACAAGTCACTCGGTTTATAAGGAAAATATAATTATGGTTAAAAAACTCTAATAGCAGCTATTCATGGGCCCAAGCTCAAACTGTTAAGAAAATTACAATAAAACATGCAAAGTATTCATGGGTCCAAACTGCTATTCATGGGCCCACAATAGTACCTAGCCTCTACGAGCCTGGGGCGCTGCCTTTCTGCTGACCCCAACAAATAGGGCCATCATCAACATGCAAAGTATGAGTCATACCCAACAATCAAACATTAATAATAAATTTTGCATTACTTATATATTTGGATTTTGTTTCTAATTTTCATGGTTAAATGCAGGAGGTCTTCTGATGGCAAGGGTAGTTGCAGTGACATTTTGTGTGACCTTGGCAGCATCATTGGCAGCAAGGTTAGGTTCAATTCCTATGGCTGCATTTCAAACATGCTTACAAGTCTGGTTGACATCTTCCCTTCTTGCCGATGGTTTGGCTGTTGCTGTACAGGTACAGAAAAAAAAAAAATCCTTAATATCTGTGAATGATTTAACTTCTAAAACTCTGTTTTGTGCAATAAAAATAAAAATAAAAATCCTCGGGTAGGGATGAGGGAACAATGACCAAAATACCACGTTTTGTCAAATTAACTAGATAGGGATGAGGGTAATCCATATATGCAATTTTGCAGACGAGATTCGTTACCCAGTGTAGCGAATTATGTCACGTCAGCTTTTTCCTGCGAAAGTGTGACACGTGTCAAAAAATCATTCGCGAACATTAGCGAATTACTACCTACTTGACACGTGTCATTTTTGCTGACTGTGCATTTTGACGTGACAAAATTCGCTACATTGTGTAGCGAATTATTTGCAAGCATATTTCGCTACACAGTGTAGCGAAATATCCCACATGGCATTTTGGAAAAATTTATTATTGGCATCGCAGTCTCGTAATTCTTTTGGTCAGACGTGACAAAATGGTCACTATTCCCGGGATGAAGGTAATCCATATATGCAGTTTTGTTCCTACATATTTAAGAAGCTGTCATTTGAATTCGAACCCGTCACCTTTTGATTATAAAGGAATAATTTTATGATAACTTTGTGCAATAAAAGTCAAATAAATAATACTTATCAGTCAGTGTCCTTGATTCACAGGCAATTCTAGCTTGTTCCTTTGCTGAGAAAGACTATAAGAAGACAACAGCTGCTGCGACAAGGACATTGCAAATGAGTTTTGTTTTAGGAGTGGGACTCTCTCTTGCTGTTGGAGTTGGATTATACTTTGGAGCTGGAATATTCTCCAAAAATGTTGATGTTGTGCATTTAATCAGAATAGGCATCCCGGTATATAAATATATATTATATATATCCCTTGAGTAACAAATCAATAATTGAAAACCATAATGTTTTCTGTGTGATTATCATCTAATTTCATTTAACACTCCAGTTTGTTGCTGCTACTCAACCACTCAATTCATTAGCATTCGTCTTCGATGGTGTGAACTATGGGGCATCTGATTTTGCATATGCTGCATACTCTTTGGCAAGTTCACATGCTTTTTCTTATTACTATTATTAGTATTATTTCATAGTATATACCATCTTTATCCAAATCTATTTAGTAATTAATTATTCGCCACTCTGTTATTTCAGGTCATTGTGTCAGTAGTAAGTGTTGCTATAGAATTTATCCTCTACAGGAGCAAACACTTCGTTGGGATCTGGATTGCACTATCCATCTACATGTCTCTTCGCATGTTGGCTGGTATATGGAGGTAAACTTCTGCATATTGAACCCACAATAAGATATGAGCTTATTGAACACTTATCGAATTCTCCTATTTATTCCTATCTTATCACATCCACCAAACAAGTTCTTAGAATAAATAAAAATAGGTTCCTGGAATCTGCAGCAGTGACAGACAATTTTATCTACCATAAACATAACAAATTGGGGTCTACTTGTTTAGGAAAAAAAAAAAAACTTTTCAAAATCTAGTACTAATCGTGAAAGATATAGAAGAATTTGTGTTTGTGACAGACAAAAGTATTTCTACCACAACTGCAAAAATACTCTTGCAATAAAAATATGTAAAGCGCCAAACATTAGTCATGGCTTGTGTTTGATTCTGTATAGGAAACACATGACCCTGTACCACAAGCGCTTGATACATTGAGAGTTGCCTATTATATAGGATCTACAATATTAAACAAGCAAAAATGAAGCACCTAGTTTTAGTATTTCAATAAAAAAAAAAAATTAACTTAGTCAAATATAATTTTTATTTCTTGTAAATTTTTATATGCTGAAGTTGAATTACATGAACCTTAAATGCAAATGCAGGATGGGAACAGGAACAGGACCTTGGCGCTATCTTCGTGGCCAGTCATTGTCATAGGATATCTAACAAACGGGAATTTTAAATTAGGAACAGCACATGTTCTGTATCACATTTCAGCACTTAGGATCCATACACAGATTTTATTTTATATTTTTCCTTACACATTATCAGTTCTCGTTATATCTTTCTGATATATTCTTGTACCTTGGACTGCTCCATTTACACGTGTTATGTTATGCATCATACTCTTTCCCTTTTCCTCCCTTTGTGGAACTATATATGTATCCTATACTCATTATTATTTATGTGGTATTTAGAAGATTCTTCTTCCTATTATCAATACTTGAACTTTGAGTGCTTATACCTTCTATATTTATATATGGGTTTTTTTATAAGAGTTATATTCACAAAAAATTTCCTACACACACAACATGTTTGTGGGGCCCGCAGCAAAAAAAAAACTCCGGCACGCAAAATATATTCTTTTTATAACATAACACACATGAAAGTTTTCATGTGTGTATAAAACCCTTTATATATTGCTCGTTTTCATCAAGTGAAATCTCAAACATTGAAAGTTAATTAAATATTCTTCATCTTCGAGAGACTTAAAAGATACTCGAACCAAACTTCGATCTATCATATACAAAATCAAACCCAAAAAAAAAAAACCTCTCTGCTTCACCACATGCTATAGCAGCTTCCATTATCTAAGCATTCCAGCCCAATCCTTGTATGTTGCACTTTGGGTTTGTTTTCAGATGGCTTGTCCATTAGCCCATATGGAGCTTGATGTGCATAGACCCCTTAGTTGGCTAATCTCTTTGATCAGTTGGAGGTTAGTCTTTCAAATGGGTCAATTGTAGTTGATTAGGTTTATTTCAATTTAAAGGTTGCGGAATGGATTAGGAAATAAATAATAAAATAAAGGGTAAAGTGTGTGTCATTTTAAAGGATGTAAAGTTGTGTCATTTTAAGAGAGAGAAAGAGATAGATAAAGGAAGAGAGAGTTGACAAAAAAATAAAGATGTGGATCCCATCTTTTTGTGATAGTGAAAAGATATAAATTATGTCATTTAAAAGGATAAACACTTTTCCCTAAAAGGGAAAAAGAAGTATCCTTTAAAAGGACACGAGTTTGTGTCCTTTTAAGTGATTTTTACGTCAGACTTTGTATAAATCTAAAAAGTTATTTTTTTCTCTCTCCTCAATCACACATCATTGATGTGTAAAATAAAAAAATAACTTTTCATATTTACACAAACTATGACCGGTCAGATTTTGTGAAAATCACTAGAAGGATACAACTCATATCCTTTAGAAGAAGACACACTAAACATAACCCCAGTGGTGTAGGGTGTGTGTTAGGAGTGTGTGTAGTGTAGAGTATTGTGTTCAATTCCTTGTAACCTCAAAAAAAAAAAATACAAAAGAAGACACCCTAAACCATTTAAATGGTTGAACGGTAAGGATTTACGTAGAAGTCAGAATAAGCCGCTTAAGCTTAATGACTACTGTTTTGTTAGCATATGCAGTACTAGTGAAGTCGAGGAATAAGTCGCGCGTGAATAATCAATGAATGTTTCTTTCATATTCCACTATTTGTTTTGCTTGGTTCTTCTCTGTCACTCAGACCGTCAGACGTAGAACCTATCACCTATCTTCCCTACAACAACGATTCGATGAAAGCAAGAATCAACTTGCTTAGTTGATCGCACAAGTTCATGAGTTGCATGAATCAATGTTAGCCTTGCAATATTCTCTTCCTAGAAAAACTATGACTCACCTCTCAACCACCAATAGATGCTGATTCCATCGCAGTTGTGCGGGAGACACCCGAAGCAGCACTTAATCCATGAGCATTGCTCAAGTTTGTTCGAATTGAAATTCCTACATTTGATGAAGATGAATAAGAGAATTGCATCTTTAAAACAAAATTCTTCTTTCCATTGTAACGAGTGCGTGAGGAGTTGAAAGTCCAACATGCGGGACTTTGCATCGCATGGAGGGACCGGCTGCCTCTTGGTTTCTGTTGAGATATATAAAATCATTATTGTAACCTCACCCAATAGCTTAAGCTTTTGGGTTGAATTGGTTCTTTACATGGTATCAGAGCCTCGCGTCCCGGGTTCGATCTTCGCCGCCCCCACTTTTTTCAAGTGGAATTTCTTTGTTCGCACAAGTAGATGGACCTATGCATTGTCCACCCTTCAAGCCCAGTGGTCTCTCGTGTGAGGGGGCGTGTTGAGATATATAAAATCATTAATATAACCTCACCCAATAGCTTAAGCTTTTGGGTTGAATTGGTTCTTTACATGGTATCAGAGCATTACGAGAGGAATCCTTGTTCGCCTTTCCTTACTCTTTTTCATAACTTTAATATTATTTCGTATCTTATGTTGTAAATGATGGTTTAGAATAGTAGTATAGAAGTCTCACATCATGTATATCTCTATGTATTTTCTTTCTTTTAAGTTATGTAATAGACTCTCCGCTGTGTAATTAACACACAGTTTTATTTCAATATTCCTGTTTTTTCTTATTATTTAACATGGTATCAAGAGCCTAACGAACCTTGAAATTTTTTCGGTGAACCCACTGTTCATCATCTTTTTTTTTTTTTTTTTTTTTTTTCCGGAACTGTCCGTTGTCAGTTTTAGGGCGTTTCCTTCCACATTCAAGCCTCTGCTCCGTCAACCACCACCGTCCGGTGGAGTTTTTCGACGAACCGCATACCGGCGTGCTCATCTTGGCAGCGCGATCACAACGGCACCGGCCGCACCTCCAGCTGACGTCTCACGCACCCTTACGCCTACGGCACTCTCTTCCAACAGGCGGCGCGTGGAGCCTCCTTTCCGGTCGCGGCTGGTTGCGTTCTCCTCGTCTCACTGCAACGGCTCTAGATTCGGTCTTGTTTTTGTGTTTGGACCTCATTTTGCGTTGACGCAAAGATCCCTCTTCTACCGGTTAGTTGTGTGATCTGTCTTTCTGATTATTTTCTAATCTTGATTATGGACTATCCTGTCTCCACTGTTTCTGGGTCTCCTGCTGGTCAAAAGTCGGAGTCTACTATATTTTCAAATTATATCCTTGCTTCGTTGAGTGTGGATAAATTGGATGGATCCAACTATGATACTTGGTCTTCAGATCTGCGACTTTGGTTTGATGGGCAGAATTATACATCCCATCTCACTACTAAGGCTGAATCTGTGGCGGCCAATGAGCGCACACGATGGAAGATGATTGATGCTCAGTTGTGTAGTCTCATTAAAGCCACTCTTCATCTGTCAATTAAGCAAATTTTTTGACCTGCCAGTACCTGTGAAGCTATTTGTAGTCATGCAAAAGCACTGTACACCAATGATACACAGCGACTCTATGGTGTGTGTGTTAGAGATTGATGACTACCTTTGCTCCTCGGGACTTCAATTGTCTTACGACTGAATATTTGGGGAAAGCTCAGAGTTTGCTTCATGACCTTAACAAACTTTTGCCTCTCACTGGTGATGTGAATAAAGAACAGGAACAACGTAATACACTTTTTATGTTATTCATTTTATATGGTTTGCCTGACCATTTGTCTGCTAATCGGGATCAAATTTTAGGATCTGCTATAGTTCCTACACTGGATTCTGTGATGTCTACCGTGCTTCGGATCCCATCTAAGCCCTCTACGTCACCAGCACCTCCTATGATGCATATACCTCCAGTGTATTCTGTTGACTCTTCCGTTTTTGCTGCTCAAGGTTATGGTAGTCGATGTAAATTCTCTAAGGGAAAGCTATTCTCCACTCATTGTCATCAGACCTATCATACTATTGACCGTTGTTGAAAGCTTCATGGAAGGCCACCTCAACCTCCTCGGAATGCTCATGTTGCTCAGGCTTTCTCTAGTACCTCTGCTCCAGGGTTACCTTTCGGTGCACAACCTCCAGCTGCTCTTCTTAACGAATTTGTGACTTGGTGGTCTGAGAAGCAAACTTCAGGTCCTACTACATCCATTGCTCCCACTGGTAATTCTTTTACTAGAATCTCTCAGTTGCATTCTAGAGGCCCTTGGACTCTTGATTCTGGGGCTTCTGATCACATTTCTGGTAATAAGTCCTTATTCCATTCCCTTTGTACTATTGGTTCTTTCCACTATTACTATGGCTAATGGGACTCTGGTCCAATCACGGGGGATTGCACGGTTCTTCTTTTACCTAATTTATCTCTGGATCATGTTCTCTATGTTCCAGATTCTCCTTTTAACTTACTTTCAGTTAGTAGTTTGACAAAATCCATTGTCTGTGTTGTTTCTTTTACTAAAACCTATGTCATCTTTCAGGATCGGAGTTCGGGGAAGGAGATTACCAAAGGATGTGAGTCTCGGGGCCTCTATCAACTCTTTCCTTCTTCTTCAGCCTGCTCCACTGTGGATTCTCCTCTTACTATACATGCTCATCTGGGCCATCATAGTCTTACAAAGCTTCAGAAGATGGTTCCACATTTATCGTCTCTTTCTAAATTAAATTGTGAGTCTTGTCAGTATGGGAAACATACTCGTAGTACGTTCCCAAGTTGTCTTCGTCGTCAAGCTGCTTCTCCATTTTCTGTGGTTCACTCTGATATTTGGGGACCAAGTCGTCATTCTTCCACTTTAGGATTTAAGTATTTTGTCACTTTTATTGATGATTATTCTATATGTACTTGGTTATTTTTAATGAAAAATCGGTCTGGGTCGTTTTCTATTTTTCAGTTTTTCTACAATGAAATAAAAACTCAATTTGGTATTCCTATTCGTACTTTTCGTAGTGATAATGCATGTGAGTATTTATCTCATCGATTTCAACAATTATTTTCATCTCATGGCATTCTTCATGAAACATCTTTCCCTCATACACCCCTACAAAATTGTGTAGCCGAGCGTAAGAACCGCCATCTTGTTGAAACCACTCGTGCTTTGTTAATTGATGGCAATGTTCCATACATATTCAGGGGTCATGTTATACTTACTGCATGCTTCCTCATTAATCGCATGCCATCATATGTTCTTAATCATAAGGTACTTCACTCTATTTTATTTCCCCATCAAGTTCTATATCCTTTGACCCCACATGTGTTTGGTTCTACGTGTTTTGTTCATCATCTTGGCATGCGATTATCACAAGTATCACAAGTACCCTTACGAAGAGCAATGGGAAGGTCACTATCCGAAGGTGGGATCGAAGCTGAGGGAGGAGATGTAGTCGAATGTGAGTCCACAGAAACATATGACGAACTATGTTCGATCTCATCAGGAGAAGAGGTGATAGAAGAAGAGTCAGAAACATGGACTGGCAAAGACGGAAGGTATTCAAAAGAGTCGACTGGGAGAGATGACTATACAGAATCAGCGTCCACAGGAGTAGTAGAAGATCCAAAAAAGGAACTGATTCAAAAGAGAAAACATCTGTTGAGATAAAGTATCGACGTAAAGTTGGAGAGTAGCAACGGTAATGATATGCTCCCAGCATATATACTTTTATAGATCAAAAAGCAGGAAATCAGATCTAAAAATGTGTATAAAAGTGTATATGTGGTGAAATTATTGAATAAAAATTGTCAGACACTCTCTCACTCAGATTCTTCATGTTTACAGGAGAAAAATGACAAATAAAGGAGCTGGAAGAAAAATCAGACAAAAGCTCCACGCTTCAAGCGTAGGAACCCACGCTTGAAGCGTGGGAAAAGACTTCAAGACAGTGAGTCCACGCTTCAAGCGTAGAACTTCACGCTTAAAGCGTGGAGAAGACAAAAAGAGGCAGAAGCTCCACGCTTGGAGCGTGGATCCTGCGCTCCAAGCGTAGGGTTGAGATGGACAGCTGTCAGTTGCGAGAAAAGGAGGATTCTGAGGTTATAAAAAGGGCATAAGGCAACCCTAGGAGGCACTTTTCATTCTGGACAAAATTCTAGGTCATTCGGAGGCGGAAGCTCTGGAGAGATCTCTTCTTCTACCTTTCTGTAGTTCTGATAGTTTATGTTTTCGTTTGAATAGTTGATTCTAGCCATGATAATGGTTGGCTAGAACCTCTTTGCTGTAGTTAGGGTCACGAACCCTTGTGAACCCCTGATACAATGGATTGAGTTTTTATTGATATATTTATCTTTTGAATTTCGTTCTATTCTGATCGTATTGTTATTGTTATTATTAGATCCGATCAATCTAGTAAGTAATAATAAATCTGAGGATTAGGGCCAACAAGAGGGATCTGAGGTCTTTAATCCAGAAAGGGGATAGAACGACGGTATGAACATGATCTAGACATAGACATGATTCATATTGTAGATGTTTTAATTATCGATCTTTATGCTTGATCTCATATAGGGCACCT
The DNA here is from genome assembly GCA_032173675.1 of Gastrolobium villosum. Taxonomy (NCBI): domain Eukaryota; kingdom Viridiplantae; phylum Streptophyta; class Magnoliopsida; order Fabales; family Fabaceae; genus Gastrolobium; species Gastrolobium villosum. The sequence continues at coordinate 133,476 of JAVKPL010015926.1, forward strand.
CAAGGAATTAGGGTTCTATATGAGATTAAAGGGTTAATTCCTCAAGGGATTGAGAATTAACTATTGATACCTTTATCTGATAATTATCTAATTTCACGATTTATATATTAATATTTAACTTAATTCAGAGTAAAAGGTGGGGATCATTGGTGAGTGTTCTCTAACTGCAGCGTTTTTCTCACATATTCAAACCCTTATTTTATTGGATTCTTTATTTTTCAAAAAGAACAAAAACAAGTCTTTTTATTTTACAAATCAAATTTCCCACACAATCCTGACATTCGTGTCAAAAACATCTTGGAAGATTTAATCTTAAAAAGAAGAGTTTAATTGATTTAGACACACTCTCTGTGGATACGAACTTTGACTTATCATTGTATTACTTGCGCGATTCGGTACACTTGCCGATTCACGTCAAGTTTTTGGCGCCGTTGCCGGGGAGTGTTTTTCTTCAATCAATTAATCTTGATTTTAAAGATTAAATTGTTTTTATTTTATTTTATTTTATTTTTGTTTTGAATCTGTGCTACTAATCTTTTCTCTGAAGTCGTATGCAAAGCAGTGCTTTTCTAAGGAGAAGCGAACGAATTGCTCAAAGAGAGAAGGAAAGAAAAAGGGCACAGACAACTCCCATTCCAGTAGCTGAAACCCTAGAGATGGCTGCTCTTAATCAGAATGCTGATCCTAGGATGAACACCATCCTCACGCCTATCTTTAACAGGCCCAATGCTGGAATTGTTCCACCAGAACTTGGGAACAATAAATGGGAGCTCAAGTCCAACATCATTCAGTTGGCCGAAAGAGAAAAGTATGGAGGAGAGGACAATGAAGATCCTCACAGATTCATTGACATATTTTTACGAATCTGTGACTCTACAAAGCCTCCACATGTTTCTGATGATGCAATACGATTAAAACTTTTCCCTTTTTCTATTAAGGGAAAAGCTCTTGATTGGATGGAAAGACAACCTGCGGATAGCATCATTTCTTGGGACAATTTATCCGAAAAATTCTTTGCAGAGTTCTTCCCCATGGAGAAATACAACAACATGGTGAATGATATCACCTCCTTCAAACAACAATTTGGAGAGACCATCTGCGCTTCTTGGAATAGATTCAAGGCCCTCATGAGAAAGGTTCCTCATTATAACCTATCTCAAGGGGACCAAGTGAGAATCTTTTTCAATGGTTGTTTACCAGAGACGAAACTGGTCATTAATACTGCAGCAGGCGGTTCTTTGGGTGATAAGCTAGCTTCAGAGTCATATCATCTGATAGCTAAGAATCAAAGAATGAAACATCTATAAGGACAGGAAAGGGAAGCAGTGCCACGATGATAATAGTGCAATGCTGGCAGAACAAAAGTTGTTATCACAACAAATGTCCAATCTGCATGCAAAGTTTGAAAGGATGCAGCTTTCTAAAGTTCAAGCAAGTGCAGTTGTTCTCTATTGTGAATATTGTCATGAAGATGATGACACCAATGCTGTCCTACATCGATGTCTTCAGATTCTACTCAACAATTTCAGGTAAATGGTATTTGGTATGATCAGCGCCCTAATCAACAAAATTTCTCAGAAATTAAAACAATCTCTGCTGGTGGTAATAATTACCAAGGTAAGTTATCAAGGTACTGGTTTAGATATGCATCAGATATGATTTTTGTCCAAAACTACCACCTATTTGAAAAAAGGAGCCTTCTGACCTGAGCGTTAGTATAAAACATTATACCAGCAAAGTACTAACGCTTTCATGAACAATATGTTAGAGTTTAATAGGCATAACATAAGA